>CAWVNZ010000970.1:0-92170 GCA_963930735.1 Dioctria linearis | reverse complement strand
GCCAGGGATTGCCTTTTGTATAGTAAATTTTACAAAAAATAATTTAATACTGTCGCAAATTTTAATTACGCCAGGGATTGCCTTTTCTATAGTAAATTTTTCAAAATCTAATTTTTTACTGTCGCAAATTTTAATTACGCCAGGGATTGCCTTCTCTATAGTAAATTTTGCAAAAAATAATGTTCTACTGTCGCAAATTTTAATTGCGCCAGGGATTGCCTTTTCTATAGTAAATTTTTCAAAAACTATTTTTTTACTGTCGCAAGTTTTAATTACGCCAGGGATTGCCTTTTCTATAGTAAATTTTTCAAAAACTATTTTTTTACTGTCGCAAGTTTTAATTACGCCAGGGATTGCCTTTTCTACAGTAAATTTTTCAAAAACTAATTTTTTACTGTCGCAAATTTTAATTCCGCCAGGGATTGCCTTTTCTATAGTACATTTTTCAAAAAATAATTTTTTACTGTCGCAAGTTTTAATTACGCCAGGTATTGCCTTTTCTACAGTAAATTTTTCAAAAAATAATTTTTTGCTGTCGCAAATTTTAATTACGCCAGGGATTGCCTTTTCTATAGTAAATTATTCAAAAACTAATTTTTAACTGTCGCAAGTTTTAATTACGCCAGGAATTGCCTTTTCTATAGTAAATTTTTCACAAATTAATTTTTTACTGTAGCAAATTTTAAATACGCCAGGGATTGCCTTTTCTATAGTAAATTTTTCAAAAAATAATTTTTTACTGTCGCAAATTTTAAATACGCCAGGGATTGCCATTTCTACAGGAAATTTTTCCAAAAATAATTTTCTACTGTCGCAAATTTTAATTGCGCCAGGGATTGCATTTTATATAGTAAATTTTTCAAAAAATAATTTTATACTGTCGCAAATTTTGATTGCGCCAGGGATTGCCTTTTCTATAGTAAATTATTCAAAAAATAATTTTTTACTGTCGCAAATTTTAATTACGTCAGGGATTGCCTTTTCTATAGTAAATTTTTCAAAAATTAATTATTTACTGTCTCAAATTTTAATTGCGCCAGGGATTGCCTTTTCTATAGTAAATTTTTCAAAAACTATTTTTTTTACTGTCGCAAGTTTTAATTACGCCAGGGATTGCCTTTTCTACAGTAAATTTTTCAAAAACTAATTTTTTACTGTCGCAAATTTTAATTACGCCAGGGATTGCCTTTTCTATAGTAAATTTTCCAAAAAATAATTTTTTACTGTCGCAAGTTTTAATTGCGCCAGGTATTGCCTTTTCTACAGTAAATTTTTCAAAAAATAATTTTTAACTGTCGCAAGTTTTAATTACGCCAGGGATTGCCTTTTCTACAGTAAATTTTTCAAAAACTAATTTTTTACTGTCGCAAATTTTAATTACGCCAGGGATTGCCTTTTATATAGTAAATTTTACAAAAAATATTTTTATACTGTCGCAAATTTTAATTACGCCAGGGATTGCCTTTTCTATAGTAAATTATTCAAAAAATAATTTTTTACTGTCGCAAATTTTAATTACGCCAGGGATTGCCTTTTCTATAGTAAATTTTTCACAAATTAATTTTTTACTGTCGCAAATTTAAAATACGCCAGGAATTGCCTTTTCTATAGTAAATTTTTCAAAAACTAATTTTCTACTGTCGCAAATTTTAATTGCGCCAGGTATTGCCTTTTCTACAGTAAATTTTTCAAAAAATAATTTTTTACTGTCGCAAATTTTAAACACGCCAGGGATTGCCTTTTCAATAGTAAATTTTTCAAAAACTAATTTTTTACTGTCGCAAATGTTAATTACGCCAGGGATTGCCTTTTCTATAGTAAATTTTTCAAAAAATAATTTTATACTGTCGCAAATTTTAATTGTGCCAAGGATTGCCGTTTCTATAGTAAATTTTCAAAAAATAATTTTCAACTGTCGCAAATTTTAAATACGCCAGGGACTGCCTTTTCTTTAGTAAATTTTTCAAAAATTAATTTTTTACTGTCGCAAATATTAAATCCGCCAGGGATTGCCTTTTCTATAGTAAATTATTCAAAAAATAATTTTTTACTGTCGCAAATTTTAAATACGCCAGGGATTGCCTTTTCTACAGGAAATTTTCAAAAAATAATTTTATACTGTCGCAAATTTTAATTACGCCAGGGATTGCCTTTTCTATAGTAAATTATTCAAAAAATAATTTTTTACTGTCGCAAATTTTAATTACGCCAGGGATTGCCTTTTCTATAGTAAATTTTTCACAAATTAATTTTTTACTGTCGCAAATTTTAAATACGCCAGGAATTGCCTTTTCTATAGTAAATTTTTCAAAAACTATTTTTTTACTGTCGCAAGTTTTAATTACGCCAGGGGATTGCCTTTTCTACAGTAAATTTTTCAAAAACTAATTTTTTACTGTCGCAAATTATAATTACGCCAGGGACTGCCTTTCTATAGTAAATTTTTCAAAAATAATTTTTTATTGTCGCAAGTTTTAATTGCGCCAGGTATTGCCTTTTCTACAGTAAATTTTTCAAAAAATAATTTTTTACTGTCGCAAATTTTAATTACGCCAGGGATTGCCTTTTCTATAGTAAATTATTCAAAAACTAATTTTTAACTGTCGCAAGTTTTAATTACGCCAGGGATTGCCTTTTCTATAGTAAATTTTTCAAAAATTAATTTTTTACTGTCGCAAATTTTAATTACGCCAGGGATTGCCTATTTTATAGTAAATTATTCAAAAAATAATTTTTTACTGTCGCAAATTTTAATTACGCCAGGGATTGCCTTTTCTACAGTAAATTTTTCAAAAAATAATTTTTTACTGTCGCAAATTTTAAACACGCCAGGGATTGCCTTTTCAATAGTAAATTTTTCAAAAACTAATTTTTTACGTTCGCAAATGTTAATTACTCCAGGGATTGCCTTTTCTATAGTAAATTTTTCAAAAAATAATTTTCAACTGTCGCAAATTTTAAATACGCCAGGGATTGCCTTTTCTATAGTAAATTTTTCAAAAAATAATTTTCAACTGTCGCAAATTTTAAATACGCCAGGGATTGCCTTTTCTTTAGTAAATTTTTCAAAAATTAATTTTTTACTGTCGCAAATATTAAATCCGCCAGGGATTGCCTTTTCTATAGTAAATTATTCAAAAAATAATTTTTCACTGTCGCAAATTTTAATTACGCCAGGGATTGCCTTTCCTATAGTAAATTTTTCACAAATTAATTTTTTACTGTCGCAAGTTTTAATTACGCCAGGGATTGCCTTTTCTACAGTAAATTTTTCAAAAACTAATTTTTTACTGTCGCAAATTTTAATTACGCCAGGGACTGCCTTTTCTATAGTAAATTTTTCAAAAAATAATTTTTTACTGTCGCAAGTTTTAATTGCGCCAGGTATTGCCTTTTCTACAGTAAATTTTTCAAAAAATAATTTTTTACTGTCGCAAATTTTAATTACGCCAGGGATTGCCTTTTCTATAGTAAATTATTCAAAAACTAATTTTTAACTGTCGCAAGTTTTAATTACGCCAGGGATTGCCTTTTCTATAGTAAATTTTTCAAAAATTAATTTTTTACTGTCGCAAATTTTAATTACGCCAGGGATTGCCTTTTTTATAGTAAATTATTCAAAAAATAATTTTTTACTGTCGCAAATTTTAATTACGCCAGGGATTGCCTTTTCTACAGTAAATTTTTCAAAAAATAATTTTTTACTGTCGCTAATTTTAAACACGCCAGGGATTGCCTTTTCAATAGTAAATTTTTCAAAAACTAATTTTTTACGTTCGCAAATGTTAATTACTCCAGGGATTGCCTTTTCTATAGTAAATTTTTCAAAAAATAATTTTATACTGTCGCAAATTTTAATTGTGCCAAGGATTGCCTTTTCTATAGTAAATTTTTCAAAAAATAATTTTCAACTGTCGAAAATTTTAAATACGCCAGGGATTGCCTTTTCTTTAGTAAATTTTTCAAAAATTAATTTTTTACTGTCGCAAATATTAAATCCGCCAGGGATTGCCTTTTCTATAGTAAATTATTCAAAAAATAATTTTTTACTGTCGCAAATTTTAATTACGCCAGGGATTGCCTTTTCTATAGTAAATTTTTCACAATTTAATTTTTTACTGTAGCAAATTTTAATTACGCCAGGGATTGCCTTTTTATAGTAAATTATTCAAAAAATAATTTTTTTACTGTCGCAAATTTTAATTTCGCCAGGGATTGCTTTTTCTATAGTAAATTTTGCAAAAAATAATTTTCTACTGTCGTAAATTTTAATTGCGCCAGGGATTGCCTTTTTTATAGTAAATTATTCAAAAAATAATTTTTTACTGTCGCAAATTTTAATTTCGCCAGGGATTGCTTTTTCTATAGTAAATTTTGCAAAAAATAATTTTCTACTGTCGCAAATTTTAATTGCGCCAGGGATTGCCTTTTCTATAGTAAATTTTTCAAAAACTAATTTTTTACTGTCGCAAATTTTAATTACGCCAGGGATTGCCTTTTTATATAGTAAATTTTACAAAAAATAATTTTATACTGTCGCAAATTTTAATTACGCCAGGGATTGCCTTTTCTATAGTAAATTATTCAAAAATAATTTTTTATTGTCGCAAATTTTAATTTCGCCAGGGATTGCTTTTTCTATAGTAAATTTTGCAAAAAATAATTTTCTACTGTCGCAAATTTTAATTGCGCCAGGGATTGCCTTTTCTATAGTAAATTTTTCAAAAACTAATTTTTTACTGTCGCAAATTTTAATTACGCCAGGGATTGCCTTTTATATAGTAAATTTTACAAAAAATAATTTTATACTGTCGCAAATTTTAATTACGCCAGGGATTGCCTTTTCTATAGTAAATTATTCAAAAAATAATATTTTACTGTCGCAAATTTTAATTACGCCAGGGATTGCCTTTTCTATAGTAAATTTTTCACAAATTAATTTTTTACTGTCGCAAATTTTAAATACGCCAGGAATTGCCTTTTCTATAGTAAATTTTTCAAAAACTAATTTTCTACTGTCGCAAATTTTAATTGCGCCAGGGATTGCCTTTTCTACAGTAAATTTTTCAAAAAATAATTTTTTACTGTCGCAAATTTTAAACACGCCAGGGATTGCCTTTTCAATAGTAAATTTTTCAAAAACTAATTTTTTACTGTCGCAAATGTTAATTACGCCAGGATTGCCTTTTCTATAGTAAATTTTTCAAAAAATAATTTTATACTGTCGCAAATTTTAATTGTGCCAAGGATTGCCTTTTCCATAGTAAATTTTTCAAAAAATAATTTTCAACTGTCGCAAATTTTAAATACGCCAGGGACTGCCTTTTCTTTAGTAAATTTTTCAAAAATTAATTTTTTACTGTCGCAAATATTAAATCCGCCAGGGATTGCCGTTTCTATAGTAAATTATTCAAAAAATAATTTTTTACTGTCGCAAATTTTAAATACGCCAGGGATTGCCTTTTCTACAGGAAATTTTCAAAAATAATTTGTTACTGTCGCAAATTTTAATTGCGCCAGGGATTGCCTTTTCTATAGTAAATTTTTCAAAAAATAATTTTATACTGTCGAAAATTTTGATTGCGCCAGGGATTGCCTTTTCTATAGTAAATTATTCAAAAAATAATTTTTTACTGTCGCAAATTTTAATTACGCCAGGGATTGCCTTTTCTATAGTAAATTTTTCAAAAATTAATTTTTTACTGTCGCAAATTTTAATTGCGCCAGGGATTGCCTTTTCTATAGTAAATTTTTCAAAAACTATTTTTTTACTGTCGCAAGTTTTAATTACGCCAGGGATTGCCTTTTCTACAGTAAATTTTTCAAAAACTAATTTTTTACTGTCGCAAATTTTAATTACGCCAGGGATTGCCTTTTCTATAGTAAATTTTTCAAAAAATAATTTTTTACTGTCGCAAATTTTAATTACGCCAGGGATTGCCTTTTCTATAGTAAATTTTGCAAAAAATAATTTTCTACTGTCGCAAATTTTAATTGCGCCAGGGATTGCCTTTTCTATAGTAAATTTTTCAAAAACTAATTTTTTACTATCGCAAATTTTAATTACGCCAGGGATTGCCTTTTGTATAGTAAATTTTACAAAAAATAATTTTATACTGTCGCAAATTTTAATTACGCCAGGGATTGCCTTTTCTATAGTAAATTATTCAAAAAATAATTTTTTACTGTCGCAAATTTTAATTACGCCAGGGATTGCCTTTTCTATAGTAAATTTTTCACAAATTAATTTTTTACTGTCGCAAATTTTAAATACGCCAGGAATTGCCTTTTCTATAGTAAATTTTTCAAAAACTAATTTTCTACTGTCGCAAATTTTAATTGCGCCAGGGGTTGCCTTTTCTACAGTAAATTTTTCAAAAAATAATTTTTTACTGTCGCAAGTTTTAAACACGCCAGGGATTGCCTTTTCAATAGTAAATTTTTCAAAAACTAATTTTTTACGTTCGCAAATGTTAATTACTCCAGGGATTGCCGTTTCTATAGTAAATTTTTCAAAAAAATAATTTTATACTGTCGCAAATTTTAATTGTGCCAAGGATTGCCTTTTCTATAGAAATTTTTCACAAATTAATTTTTTACTGTCGCAAATTTTAAATACGCCAGGGATTGCCTTTTCTATAGTAAATTATTCAAAAACTAATTTTCTACTGTCGCAAATTTTAATTGCGCCAGGGATTGCCTTTTCTACAGTAAATTTTTCAAAAAATAATTTTTTACTCTCGCAAATTTTAAATACGCCTGGGATTGCCTTTTCTATGGTAAATTTTTCAAAAATTAATTTTTTACTGTCGCAAATTTTAATTGCGCCAGGGATTGCCTTTTTCTATAGTAAATTTTTCAAAAATAATTTTTTACTGTCGGAAGTTTTAATTGCGCCAGGGATTGCCTTTTCTACAGTAAATTTTTCAAAAAATATTTTTTTACTGTCGCAAATTTTAATTACGTCAGGGATTGCCTTTTCTATAGTAAATTATTCAAAAACTAATTTTTAACTGTCGCAAGTTTTTATTACGCCAGGGATTGCCTTTTCTATAGTAAATTTTTCAAAAATTAATTTTTTACTGTCGCAAATTTTAAATACTCCAGGGATTGCCTTTTCTACAGTAAATTTTTCAAAAAATAATTTTTCTACTGTCGCAAATTTTAATTGCGCCAGGGATTGCCTTTTCTATAGTAAATTTTTCAAAAAATAATTTCATACTGTCGCAAATTTTAATTGCGCCAGGGATTGCCTTTTCTATAGTAAATTATTCAAAACATAATTTTTTACTGTCGCAAATTTTAATTACGCCAGTGATTGCCTTTTCTATAGTAAATTTTTCAAAAATTAATTTTTTACTGTCGCAAATTGTAATTGCGCCAGGGATTGCTTTTTCTATAGTAAATTTTTCAAAAATTATTTTTTACTGTCGGAAGTTTTAATTGCGCCAGGGATTGCCTTTTCTACAGTAAATTATTCAAAAACTAATTTTTAACTGTCGCAAGTTTTAATTACGCCAGGGATTGCCTTTTCTATAGTAAATTTTTCAAAAATTAATTTTTTACTGTCGCAAATTTTAAATACTCCAGGGATTGCCTTTTCTACAGTAAATTTTTCAAAAAATAATTTTCTACTGTCGCAAATTTTAATTGCGCCAGGGATTGCCTTTTCTATAGTAAATTTTTCAAAAAATAATTTCATAATGTAGCAAATTTTAATTGCGCCAGGGATTGCCTTTTCTATAGTAAATTATTCAAAAAATAATTTTTTACTGTCGCAAATTTTAATTACGCCAGTGATTGCCGTTTCTATAGTAAATTTTTCAAAAATTAATTTTTAACTGTCGCAAATTTTAATTGCGCCAGGGATTGCTTTTTCTATAGTAAATTTTTCAAAAACTATTTTTTTTACTGTCGCAAGTTTTAATTACGCCAGGGATTGCCTTTTCTACAGTAAATTTTTCAAAAACTACTTTTTTACTGTCGTAAATTTTAATTATGCCAGGGATTGCCTTTTCTATAGTAAATTTTTCAAAAAATAATTTCTTACTGTCGCAAGTTTTAATTGCGCCAGGGATTGCCTTTTCTACAGTAAATTTTTCAAAAAATAATTTTTTACTGTCGCAAATTTTAATTACGCCAGGGATTGCCTTTTCTATAGTAAATTATTCAAAAACTAATTTTTAATTGTCGCTATTTTTAATTACGCCAGGGATTGCCTTTTCTATAGTAAATTTTTCACAAATTAATTTTTTTACTGTAGCAAATTTTAAATACGCCAGGGATTGCCTTTTCTATAGTAAATTTTTCAAAAAATAATTTTTTACTGTCGCAAATTTTAAATACGCCAGGGATTGCCTTTTCTACAGTAAATTTTTCAAAAAATAATTGTCTACTGTCGCAAATTTTAATTGCGCCAGGGATTGCCTTTTCTATAGTAAACTTTTCAAAAAATAATTTATACTGTCGCAAATTTTAATTGCGCCAGGTATTGCCTTTTCTATAGTAAATTATTCAAAAAATAATATTTTACTGTAGCAAATTTTAATTACGCCACGGATTGCCTTTTCTATAGTAAATTTATCAAAAATTAATTTTTTACTGTCGCAAATTTTAATTGCGCCAGGGATTGCCTTTTCTATAGTAAATTTTTCAAAAAATAATTTTTTACTGTCGCAAATTTTAAATACGCCAGGGATTGCCTTTTCTACAGGAAATTTTTTCAAAAAATAATTTTCTACTGTCGCAAATTTTAATTGCGCCAGGGATTGCCTTTTCTATAGTAAATTTTTCAAAAAATAATTTTATACTGTCGCAAATTTTGATTGCGCCAGGGATTGCCTTTTCTATAGTAAATAATTCAAAAAATATTTTTTTACTGTCGCAAATTTTAATTGCGCCAGGTATTGCCTTTTCTACAGTAAATTTTTCAAAAAATAATTTTTTACTGTCGCAAATTTTAATTACGCCAGGGATTGCCTTTTCTATTGTAAATTATTCAAAAACTAATTTTTAACTGTCGCAAGCTTTAATTATGCCAGGGATTGCCTTTTCTATAGTAAATTTTTCAAAAATTAATTTTTTACTGTCGCAAATTTTAATTACGCCAGGGATTGCCTTTTTTATAGTAAATTATTCAAAAAATAATTTTTTACTGTCGCAAATTTTAATTTCGCCAGGGATTGCCTTTTCTATAGTAAATTTTGCAAAAAATAATTTTCTACTGTCGCAAATTTTAATTGCGCCAGGGATTGCCTTTTCTATAGTAAATTTTTCAAAAACTAATTTTTTACTGTCGCAAATTTCAATTACGCCAGGGATTGCCTTTTGTATAGTAAATTTTACAAAAAATAATTTTATACTGTCGCAAATTTTAATTACGCCAGGGATTGCCTTTTCTATAGTAAATTATTCAAAAAATAATTTTTTACTGTCGCAAATTTTAATTACGCCAGGGATTGCCTTTTCTATAGTAAATTTTTCACAAATTAATTTTTTACTGTCGCAAATTTTAAATACGCCAGGAATTGCCTTTTCTATAGTAAATTTTTCAAAAACTAATTTTCTACTGTCGCAAATTTTAATTGCGCCAGGGATTGCCTTTTCTACAGTAAATTTTTCAAAAAATAATTTTTTACTGTCGCAAATTTTAAACACGCCAGGGATTGCCTTTTCAATAGTAAATTTTTCAAAAACTAATTTTTTACGTTCGCAAATGTTAATTACTCCAGGGATTGCCTTTTCTATAGTAAATTTTTCAAAAAATAATTTTATACTGTCGCAAATTTTAATTGTGCCAAGGATTGCCTTTTCTATAGTAAATTTTTCAAAAAATAATTTTCAACTGTCGCAAATTTTAAATACGCCAAGGATTGCCTTTTCTTTAGTAAATTTTTCAAAAATTAATTTTTTACTGTCGCAAATATTAAATCCGCCAGGGATTGCCTTTTCTATAGTAAATTATTCAAAAAATAATTTTTTACTGTCGCAAATTTTAATTACGCCAGGGATTGCCTTTTCTATAGTAAATTTTCACAAATTAATTTTTTACTGTAGCAAATTTTAAATACGCCAGGGATTGCCTTTTCTATAGTAAATTTTTCAAAAATTAATTTTTTAATGTCGCAAATTTTAAATGCGCCAGGGATTGCCTTTTCTACAGTAAATTTTTCAATAAATAATTTTCTACTGTCGCAAATTTTAATTACGCCAGGGTTTGCCTTTTCTATAGTAAATTTTTCAAAAATTAATTTTTTACTGTCGCAAATTTTAATTGCGCCAGGGATTGCCACTTCTATAGTAAATTTTTCAAAAACTATTTTTTTACTGTCGCAAGTCTAATTACGCCAGGGATTGCCTTTTCTACAGTAAATTTTTCAAAAACTATTTTCTTACTGTCGCAAATTTTAATTACGCCAGGGATTGCCTTTTCTATAGTAAATTTTTCAAAAATTAATTTTTTACTGTCGCAAGTTTTAATTGCGCCAGGGATTGCCTTTTCTACAGTAAATTTTTCAAAAAATAATTTTTTACTGTCGCAAATTTTAATTACGCCATGGATTGCCTTTTCTATAGTAAATTATTCAAAAACTAATTTTTAACTGTCGCAAGTTTTAATTACGCCAGGGATTGCCTTTTCTATAGTAAATTTTACAAAAATTAATTTTTTACTGTCGCAAATTTTAAATACGCCAGGGATTGCCTTTTCTACAGTAAATTTTTCAAAAATAATTTTCTACTGTCGCAAATTTTACTTGCGCCAGGGATTGCCTTTTCTATAGTAAATTTTTCAAAAAATAATTTTTTACTGTCGCAAATTTTAATTACGCCAGGGATTGCCTTTTCTATAGTAAATTTTTCAAAAATTAATTTTTTACTGTCGCAAATTTTAATTGCGCCAGGGATTGCCTTTTCTATAGTATATTTTTCAAAAATTAATTTTTTACTGTCGCAAATTTTAATTGCGCCAGGGATTGCCTTTTGTATAGCAAATTTTTAAAAAAATAATTTTTTACTGTCGCAAATTTTAATTACGCCAGGGATTGCCTTTTGTATAGTAAATTATTCAAAACATAATTTTTTACTGTCGCAAATTTTAATTACCCCAGGGATTGCCTTTTCTATAGAAATTTTTCACAAATTAATTTTTTACTGTCGCAAATTTTAAATACGCCAGGGATTGCCTTTTCTATAGTAAATTTATCAAAAACTAATTTTCTACTGTCGCAAATTTTAATTGCGCCAGGGATTGCCTTTTCTACAGTAAATTTTTCAAAAAATAATTTTTTACTCTCGCAAATTTTAAATACGCCAGGGATTGCCTTTTCTATGGTAAATTTTTCAAAAATTAATTTTTTACTGTCGCAAATTTTAATTGCGCCAGGGATTGCCTTTTCTATAGTAAATTTTTCAAAAAATAATTTTTTACTGTCGGAAGTTTTAATTGCGCCAGGGATTGCCTTTTCTACAGTAAATTTTTCAAAAATTATTTTTTTACTGTCGCAAATTTTAATTACGTCAGGGATTGCCTTTTCTATAGTAAATTATTCAAAAACTAATTTTTAACTGTCGCAAGTTTTTATTACGCCAGGGATTGCCTTTTCTATAGTAAATTTTTCAAAAATTAATTTTTTACTGTCGCAAATTTTAAATACTCCAGGGATTGCCTTTTCTACAGTAAATTTTTCAAAAAATAATTTTCTACTGTCGCAAATTTTAATTGCGCCAGGGATTGCCTTTTCTATAGTAAATTTTTCAAAAAATAATTTCATACTGTCGCAAATTTTAATTGCGCCAGGGATTGCCTTTTCTATAGTAAATTATTCAAAACATAATTTTTTACTGTCGCAAATTTTAATTACGCCAGTGATTGCCTTTTCTATAGTAAATTTTTCAAAAATTAATTTTTTACTGTCGCAAATTGTAATTGCGCCAGGGATTGCTTTTTCTATAGTAAATTTTTCAAAAAATTATTTTTTACTGTCGGAAGTTTTAATTGCGCCAGGGATTGCCTTTTCTACAGTAAATTATTCAAAAACTAATTTTTAACTGTCGCAAGTTTTAATTACGCCAGGGATTGCCTTTTCTATAGTAAATTTTTCAAAAATTAATTTTTTACTGTCGCAAATTTTAAATACTCCAGGGATTGCCTTTTCTACAGTAAATTTTTCAAAAAATAATTTTCTACTGTCGCAAATTTTAATTGCGCCAGGGATTGCCTTTTCTATAGTAAATTTTTCAAAAAATAATTTCATACTGTCGCAAATTTTAATTGCGTCAGGGATTGCCTTTTCTATAGTAAATTATTCAAAACATAATTTTTTACTGTCGCAAATTTTAATTACGCCAGTGATTGCCTTTTCTATAGTAAATTTTTCAAAAATTAATTTTTAACTGTCGCAAATTTTAATTGCGCCAGGGATTGCTTTTCCTATAGTAAATTTTTCAAAAACTATTTTTTTTACTGTCGCAAGTTTTAATTACGCCAGGGATTGCCTTTTCTACAGTAAATTTTTCAAAAACTACTTTTTTACTGTCGTAAATTTTAATTATGCCAGGGATTGCCTTTTCTATAGTAAATTTTTCAAAAAATAATTTTTTACTGTCGCAAGTTTTAATTGCGCCAGGGATTGCCTTTTCTACAGTAAATTTTTCAAAAAATAATTTTTTACTGTCGCAAATTTTAGTTACGCCAGGGATTGCCTTTTCTATAGTAAATTATTCAAAAACTAATTTTTAACTGTCGCTATTTTTAATTACGCCAGGGATTGCCTTTTCTATAGTAAATTTTTCACAAATTAATTTTTTACTGTAGCAAATTTTAAATACGCCAGGGATTGCCTTTTCTATAGTAAATTTTTTCAAAAAATAATTTTTTACTGTCGCAAATTTTAAATACGCCGGGGATTGCCTTTTCTACAGTAAATTTTTCAAAAAATAATTGTCTACTGTCGCAAATTTTAATTGCGCCAGGGATTGCCTTTTCTATAGTAAATTTTTCAAAAAATAATTTTATACTGTCGCAAATTTTAATTGCGCCAGGGATTGCCTTTTCTATAGTAAATTATTCAAAAAATAATTTTTTACTGTAGCAAATTTTAATTACGCCACGGATTGCCTTTTCTATAGTAAATTTATCAAAAATTAATTTTTTACTGTCGCAAATTTTAATTGCGCCAGGGATTGCCTTTTCTATAGTAAATTTTTCAAAAATAATTTTTTACTGTCGCAAATTTTAAATACGCCAGGGATTGCCTTTTCTACAGGAAATTTTTCAAAAAATAATTGTCTACTGTCGCAAATTTTAATTGCGCCAGGGATTGCCTTTTCTATAGTAAATTTTTCAAAAAATAATTTTATACTGTCGCAAATTTTGATTGCGCCAGGGATTGCCTTTTCTATAGTAAATTTTTCAAAAAATATTTTTTTACTGTCGCAAGTTTTAATTGCGCCAGGGATTGCCTTTTCTACAGTAAATTTTTCAAAAATAATTTATTACTGTCGCAAATTTTAATTACGCCATGGATTGCTTTTCTATAGTAAATTATTCAAAAACTAATTTTTAACTGTCGCAAGTTTTAATTACGCCAGGGATTGCCTTTTCTATAGTAAATTTTACAAAAAATTAATTTTTTACTGTCGCAAATTTTAATACGCCAGGGATTGCCTTTTCTACAGTAAATTTTTCAAAAAATAATTTTCTACTGTCGCAAATTTTTACTTGCGCAAGGGATTGCCTTTTCTATAGTAAATTTTTCAAAAAATAATTTTTTTACTGTCGCAAATTTTAATTACGCCAGGGATTGCCTTTTCTATAGTAAATTTTTCAAAAATTAATTTTTTACTGTCGCAAATTTTAATTGCGCCAGGGATTGCTTTTCTATAGTATATTTTTCAAAAATTAATTTTTTACTGTCGCAAATTTTAATTGCGCCAGGGATTGCCTTTTGTATAGCAAATTTTTAAAAATATAATTTTTTACTGTCGCAAATTTTAATTACGCCAGGGATTGCATTTTGTATAGTAAATTATTCAAAACATAATTTTTTACTGTCGCAAATTTTAATTACCCCAGGGATTGCCTTTTCTCTAGAAATTTTTCACAAATTAATTTTTTACTGTCGCAAATTTTAAATGCGCCAGGGATTGCCTTTTCTATAGGTAAATTTATCAAAAAACTAATTTTCTACTGTCGCAAATTTTAATTGCGCCCAGGGATTGCCTTTTTCTACAGTAAATTTTTCAAAAAATTAATTTTTTACTCTCGCAAATTTTAAATACGCCAGGGGATTGCCTTTTCTATGGTAAATTTTTCAAAAATTAATTTTTACTGTCGCAAATTTCAATTGCGCCAGGGATTGCCTTTTCTATAGTAAATTTTTCAAAAAATAATTTTTTACTGTCGGAAGTTTTAATTGCGCCAGGGATTGCCTTTTCTACAGTAAATTTTTCAAAAAATATTTTTTACTGTCGCAAATTTTAATTACGTCAGGATTGCCTTTTCTATAGTAAATTATTCAAAAACTAATTTTTAACTGTCGCAAGTTTTATTACGCAGGGATTGCCTTTTCTATAGTAATTTTTCAAAAATTAATTTTTTACTGTCGCAAATTTTAAATACTCCAGGATTGCCTTTTCTACAGTAAATTTTTCAAAAATAATTTTCTACTGTCGCAAATTTTAATTGCGCCAGGGATTGCCTTTTCTATAGTAAATTTTTCAAAAAATAATTTCATACTGTCGCAATTTTAATTGCGCCAGGGATTGCCTTTTCTATAGTAAATTATTCAAAACATAATTTTTTTACTGTCGCAAATTTTAATTACGCAGTGATTGCCTTTTTCTATAGTAAATTTTTCAAAAAATAATTTTTTACTGTCGCAAATTTTAATTACGCAGTGATTGCCTTTTCTATAGTAAATTTTTTCAAAAATTAATTTTTAACTGTCGCAAATTTTAATTGCGCCAGGGATTGCTTTTTCTATAGTAAATTTTTCAAAAACTATTTTTTTTACTGTCGCAAGTTTTAATTACGCCAGGGATTGCCTTTTCTACAGTAAATTTTTCAAAAACTACTTTTTTTACTGTCGTAAATTTTAATTATGCCAGGGATTGCCTTTTCTATAGTAAATTTTTCAAAAAATAATTTTTTACTGTCGCAAGTTTTAATTGCGCCAGGGATTGTCTTTTCTACAGTAAATTTTTCAAAAAATAATTTTTTACTGTCGCAAATTTTAATTACGCCAGGGATTGCCTTTTCTATAGTAAATTATTCAAAAACTAATTTTTAACTGTCGCTATTTTTAATTACGCCAGGGATTGCCTTTTCTATAGTAAATTTTTCACAAATTAATTTTTTACTGTAGCAAATTTTAAATACGCCAGGGATTGCCTTTTCTATAGTAAATTTTTCAAAAAATAATTTTTTACTGTCGCAAATTTTAAATACGCCAGGGATTGCCTTTTCTACAGTAAATTTTTCAAAAAATAATTGTCTACTGTCGCAAATTTTAATTGCGCCAGGGATTGCCTTTTCTATAGTAAATTTTTCAAAAAATAATTTTATACTGTCGCAAATTTTAATTGCGCCAGGGATTGCCTTTTCTATAGTAAATTATTCAAAAAATAATTTTTTACTGTAGCAAATTTTAATTACGCCACGGATTGCCTTTTTCTATAGTAAATTTATCAAAAATTAATTTTTTACTGTCGCAAATTTTAATTGCGCCAGGGATTGCCCTTTTCTATAGTAAATTTTTCAAAAAATAATTTTTTACTGTCGCAAATTTTAAATACGCCAGGGATTGCCTTTTCTACAGGAAATTTTTCAAAAAATAATTGTCTACTGTCGCAAATTTTAATTGCGCCAGGGATTGCCTTTTCTATAGTAAATTTTTCAAAAAATATTTTTATACTGTCGCAAATTTTGATTGCGCCAGGGATTGCCTTTTCTATAGTAAATTATTCAAAAAATAATTTTTTACTGTCGCAAATTTTAATTACTCCAGGGATTGCCTTTTCTATAGTAAATTTTCAAAAATTAATTTTTTACTGTCGCAAATTTTAATTGCGCTAGGGATTGCCTTTTCTATAGTAAATTTTTCAAAAACTATTTTTTTACTGTCGCAAGTTTTAATTACGCCAGGGATTGCCTATTCTACAGTAAATTTTTCAAAAACTAATTTTTTACTGTCGCAAATTATAATTACGCCAGGGATTGCCTTTTCTATAGTAAATTTTTCAAAAAATAATTTTTTACTGTCGCAAGTTTTAATTGCGCCAGGGATTGCCTTTTCTACAGAAAATTTTTCAAAAAATAATTTTTTACTGTCGCAAATTTTAATTACGCCAGGGATTGCCTTTTCTATAGTAAATTATTCAAAACTAATTTTTAACTGTCGCAAGTTTTAATTACGCCAGGGATTGCCTTTTCTATAGTAAATTTTTCAAAAATTAATTTTTTACTGTCGCAAATTTTAATTACGCCAGGGATTGCCTTTTTTATACTAAATTATTCAAAAAATAATTTTTTACTGTCGCAAATTTTAATTTCGGCCAGGGATTGCATTTTCTATAGTAAATTTTGCAAAAATAATTTTCTACTGTCGCAAATTTTAATTGCGCCAGGGATTGCCTTTTCTATAGTAAATTTTCAAAAAACTAATTTTTTACTGTCGCAAATTTTAATTACGCAGGGATTGCCTTTTGTATAGTAAATTTTACAAAAAATAATTTTATACTGTCGCAAAATTTAATTACGCCAGGGATTGCCTTTTCTATAGTAAATTTTTCAAAAAATAATTTTATACTGTCCCAAATTTTAATTGCGCCAAGGATTGCCTTTTCTATAGTAAATTTTTCAAAAAATAATTTTCCACTGTCGCAAATTTTAAATACGCCAGGGATTGCCTTTTCTTTAGTAAATTTTTCAAAAATTAATTTTTTACTGTCGCAAATATTAAATCCGCCAGGGATTGCCTTTTCTATAGTAAATTATTCAAAAAAATAATTTTTTAATGTCGCAAATTTTAATTACGCCAGGTATTGCCTTTTCTATAGTAAATTTTTCACAAATTAATTTTTTACTGTAGCAAATTTTAAATACGCCAGGGATTGCCTTTTCTATAGTAAATTTTTCAAAAATTAATTTTTTAATGTCGCAAATTTTAAATGCGCCAGGGATTGCCTTTTCTACAGTAAATTTTTCAAAAAATAATTTTCTACTGTAGCAAATTTTAATTACACAAGGGATTGCCTTTTCTATAGTAAATTTTTCAAAAATTAATTTTTACTGTCACAAATTTTAATTGCGCCAGGGATTGCCTTTTCTATAGTAAATTTTTCAAAAACTATTTTTTTACTCTCGCAAGTTTAATTACGCCAGGGATTGCCTTTTCTACAGTAAATTTTTCAAAAACTAATTTTTTTACTGTCGCAAATTTTAATTACGCCAGGGATTGCCTTTTCTATAGTAAATTTTTCAAAAAATAATTTTTTACTGTCGCAAGTTTTAATTGCGCCAGGGGATTGCCTTTTCTACAGTAAATTTTTCAAAAAATAATTTTTTACTGTCGCAAATTTTAACTACGCCAGGGATTGCCTTTTCTATAGTAAATTATTCAAAAACTAATTTTTAACTGTCGCAAGTTTTAATTACGCCAGGGATTGCCTTTTCTATAGTAAATTTTTCAAAAAATAATTTTCTACTGTCGCAAATTTTAATTGCGCCAGGGATTGCCTTTTCTATAGTAAATTTTTCAAAAAATAATTTTTATACTGTAGCAAATTTTAATTGCGCCAGGGATTGCCTTTTCTATAGTAAATTATTCAAAAAATAATTTTTTACTGTCGCAAATTTTAATTACGACAGGGATTGCCTTTTCTATAGTAAATTTTTCAAAAATTAATTTTTTATTGTCGCAAATTTTAATTGCCTTTTCTATAATAAATTTTTTCAAAAATTAATTTTTTACTGTCGCAAATTTTAATTGCGCCAGGGATTGCCTTTTGTATAGCAAATTTTAAAAAAATAATTTTTTACTGTCGCAAATTTAATTACGCCAGGATTGCCTTTTGTATAGTAAATTATTCAAAAAATAATTTTTTTCTGTCGCAAATTTTAATTACGCCAGGGATTGCCTTTTTTATAGAAATTTTTTCACAAATTAATTTTTTACTGTCGCAAATTTTAAATACGCCAGGGATTGCCTTTTCTATAGTAAATTTTTCAAAAACTAATTTTCTACTGTCGCAAATTTTAATTGCGCTAGGGATTGCCTTTTCTACAGTAAATTTTTCAAAAAATAATTTTTTACTGTCGCAAATTTTAAATAAGCCAGGGATTGCCTTTTCTATAGTAAATTTTTCAAAAATTAATTTTTTACTGTCGCAAATTTTAATTGCGCCAGGGATTGCCTTTTCTATAGTAAATTTTCAAAAAATAATTTTTTACTGTCGCAAGTTTTAATTGCGCCAGGGATTGCCTTTTCTACAGTAAATTTTTCAAAAAATATTTTTTTACTGTCGCAAATTTTAATTACGCCAGGGATTGCCATTTCTATAGTAAATTTTTTCAAAAATTAATTTTTTACTGTCGCAAATTTTAAATACTCCAGGGATTGCCTTTTCTACAGTAAATTTTTCAAAAAATAATTTTCTAATGTCGCAAATTTTAATTGCGCCAGGGATTGCCTTTTCTATAGTAAAATTATTCAAAAACTAATTTTTAACTGTCGCAAGTTTTAATTACGCCAGAGATTGCCTTTTCTATAGTAAATTATTCAAAAAATAATTTTTTACTGTAGCAAATTTTAATTGCGCCAGGGATTGCCTTTTCTATAGTAAATTTTTCAAAAAAATAATTTTATACTGTAGCAAATTTTAATTGCGCCAGGGATTGCCTTTTCTATAGTAAATTATTCAAAAAATAATTTTTACTGTCGCAAATTTTAATTACGACAGGGATTGCCTTTTCTATAGTAAATTTTTCAAAAATTAATTTTTTATTGTCGCAAATTTTAATTGCCTTTTCTATAGTAAATTTTCAAAAATTAATTTTTTACTGTCGCAAATTTTAATTACGCCAGAGATTGCCTTTTCTATAGTAAATTATTCAAAAAATAATTTTTTACTGTAGCAAATTTTAATGCGCCACGGGTTGCCGTTTCTATAGTAAATTTATCAAAAATTAATTTTTTACTGTCGCAAATTTTAATTGCGCCAGGGATTGCCTTTTCTATAGAAAATTTTCAAAAACTATTTTTTTACTGTCGCAAGTTTTAATTCCGCCAGGGATTGCCTTTTCTACAGTAAATTTTTCAAAAACTAATTTTTTACTGTCGCAAATTTTAATTACGCCAGGAATTGCCTTTTCTATAGTAAATTTTCGAAAAATAATTTTTTACTGTCGCAAATTTTAATTACGCCAGGGAATGCCTTTTCTATAGTAAATTTTTCAAAAAATAATTTTATACTGTCGCAAATTTTAATTGCGCCAAGGATTGCCTTTTCTATAGTAAATTTATCAGAAAATAATTTTATACTGTCGCAAATTTTAAATACGCCAGGGATTGCCTTTTCTTTAGTAAATTTTTCAAAAATTAATTTTTTACTGTCGCAAATATTAAATCCGCCAGGTATTGCCTTTTCTATAGTAAATTATTCAAAAAATAATTTTTTACTGTCGCAAATTTTAATTAGGCCAGGGATTGCCTTTTCTATAGTAAATTTTTCACAAATTAATTTTTTACTGTTGCAAATTTTAAATACGCCAAGGATTGCCTTTTCTATAGTAAATTATTCAAAACTAATTTTTAACTGTCGCAAGTTTTAATTACGCCAGGGATTGCCTTTTCTATAGTAAATTTTTCAAAAATTAATTTTTTACTGTCGCAAATTTTAATTACGCCAGGGATTGCCTTTTCTATAGTAAATTATTCAAAAAATAATTTTTTTACTGTCGCAAATTTTAATTTCGCCAGGGATTGCGTTTTCCATAGTAAATTTTGCAAAAAATAATTTTCTACTGTCGCAAATTTTAATTGCGCCAGGGATTGCCTTTTCTATAGTAAATTTTTCAAAACTATTTTTTTACTGTCGCAAATTTTAATTACGCCAGGGATTGCCTTTGGTATAGTAAATTTTACAAAAAATAAATTTTATACTGTCGCAAATTTTAATTACGCCAGGGATTGCCTTTTCTATAGTAAATTATTCAAAAAATAATTTTTTACTGTCGCAAATTTTAATTACGCCAGGGATTGCCTTTTCTATAGTAAATTTTTCACAAATTAATTTTTTACTGTCGCAAATTTTATATACGCCAGGGGATTGCCTTTTCTATAATAAATTTTTCCAAAACTAATTTTCTACTGTTGCAAATTTTAATTGCGCCAGGGATTGCCTTTTCTACAGTAAATTTTTCAAAAAAATAATTTTTTACTGTCGCAAATTTTAAATACCCCAGGGATTGCCTTTTCTATAGCAAATTTTTCAAAAACTATTTTTTTACTGTCGCAAATTTTAATTACGCCAGGGAATGCCTTTTCCATAGTAAATTTTTCAAAAAATAATTTTATACTGTCGCAAATTTTAATTGCGCCAAGGATTGCCTTTTCTATAGTAAATTTTTCAAAAAATAATTTTCAACTGTCGCAAATTTTAAATACGCCAGGGATTGCCTTTTCTTTAGTAAATTTTTCAAAAATTAATTTTTTACTGTCGCAAATATTAAATCCGCCAGGTATTGCCTTTTCTATAGTAAATTATTCAAAAAATAATTTTTTACTGTCGCAAATTTTAATTACGCCAGGGATTGCCTTTTCTATAGTAAATTTTTCAAAAATTAATTTTTTACTATCGCAAATTTTAAATACGCCAGGGATTGCCTTTTCTACAGTAAATTTTTCAAAAAATAATTTTCTACTGTCGCAAATTTTAATTGCGCCAGGGATTGCCTTTTCTATAGTAAATTTTTCAAAAACTAATTTTTTACTGTCGCAAATTTTAATTACGCCAGGGATTGCCTTTGGTATAGTAATTTTTACAAAAAATAATTTTTTACTGTCGCAAATTTTAATTACGCCAGGGATTGCCTTTTCTATAGTAAATTTTTCAAAAATTAATTTTTTACTGTCGCAAATTTTAATTGCGCCAGGGATTGCCTTTTCTATAGTAAATTTTTCAAAAACTATTTTTTTACTGTCGCAAGTTTTAATTACGCCAGGGATTGCCTTTTCTATAGTAAATTATTCAAAAACTAATTTTTAACTGTCGCAAGTTTTAATTACGCCAGGGATTGCCTTTTCTATAGTAAATTTTTCAAAAATTAATTTTTTACTGTCGCAAATTTTAATTACGCCAGGGATTGCCTTTTTTATAGTAAATTATTCAAAAAATAATTTTTTACTGTCGCAAATTTTAATTTCGCCAGGGATTGCCTTTTCTATAGTAAAATTTGCAAAAAATAATTTTCTACTGTCGCAAATTTTAATTGCGCCAGGGATTGCCTTTTCTATAGTAAGTTTTTCAAAAACTAATTTTTTACTGTCGCAAATTTTAATTACGCCAGGGATTGCCTTTTGTATAGTAAATTTTACAAAAAATAATTTTATACTGTCGCAAAATTTAATTACGCCAGGGATTGCCTTTTCTATAGTAAATTATTCAAAAAATAATTTTTTACTGTCGCAAATTTTAATTACGCCAGGGATTGCCTTTTCTATAGTAAATTTTTCAAAAATTAATTTTTTATTGTCGCAAATTTTAATTGCCCTTTCTATAGTAAATTTTTCAAAAATTAATTTTTTACTGTCGCAAATTTTAATTGCGCCAGGGATTGCCTTTTCTATAGCAAATTTTTCAAAAAATAATTTTTTACTGTCGCAAATTTTAATTACGCCAGGGATTGCCTTTTGTATAGTAAATTATTCAAAAAATAATTTTTTACTGTCGCAAATTTTAATTACGCCAGGGATTGCCTTTTCTATAGAAATTTTTCACAAATTAATTTTTTACTGTCGCAAATTTTAAATACGCCAGGTATTGCCTTTTCTATAGCAAATTTTTCAAAAACTAATTTTCTACTGTCGCAAATTTTAATTGCGCCAGGGATTGCCTTTTCTACAGTAAATTTTTCAAAAAATAATTTTTTACTGTCGCAAATTTTAAATAAGCCAGGGATTGCCTTTTCTATAGTAAATTTTTCAAAAATTAATTTTTTACTGTCGCAAATTTTAATTGCGCCAGGTATTGCCTTTTCTATAGTCAATTTTTCAAAAAATAATTTTTTACTGTAGCAAGTTTTAATTGCGCCAGGGATTGCCTTTTCTACAGTAAATTTTTCAAAAAATATTTTTTTACTGTCGCAAATTTTAATTACGACAGGGATTTTTCAAAAAATAATTTTTTACTGTCGCAAATTTTAATTACGCCAGGGATTGCCTTTTCTATAGTAAATTATTCAAAAACTAATTTTTAACTGTTGCTAGTTTTAATTACGCCAGGGATTGCCTTTTCTATAGTAAATTTTTCACAAATTAATTTTTTACTGTAGCAAATTTTAAATACGCCAAAGATTGCCTTTGCTATAGGAAATTTTTAAAAAAATAGTTTTTTACTGTCGCAAATTTTAAATACGCCAGGGATTGCCTTTTCTACAGTAAATTTTTCAAAAAATAATTTTCTACAGTCGCAAATTTTAATTGCGCCAGGGATTGCCTTTTCTATAGTAAATTTTTCAAAAAATAATTTTATACTGTCGCAAATTTTAATTATGCCAGGGATTGCCTTTTCTACAGTAAATTTTTCAAAAAATAATTTTTTACTGTCGCAAGTTTTAATTGCGCCAGGGATTGCCCTTTCTACAGTAAATTTTTCAAAAAATATTTTTTTACTGTCGCAAATTTTAATTACGCCAGGGATTGCCTTTTCTATAGTAAATTATTCAAAAACTAATTTTTAACTGTCGCAAGTTTTAATTACGCCAGGGATTGCCTTTTCTATAGTAAATTTTTCAAAAATTAATTTTTTACTGTCGCAAATTTTAATTACGCCAGGGATTGCCTTTTCTATAGTAAATTATTCAAAAAATAATTTTATACTGTCGCAAATTTTAATTGCGCCAGGGATTGCCTTTTCTATAGTAAATTATTCAAAAAATAATTTTTTACTGTCACAAATTTTAATTACGCCAGGGATTGCCTTTTTATAGTAAATTTTTCAAAAATTAATTTTTTACTGTCGCAAATTTTAATTGCGCCAGGGATTGCCTTTTCTATAGTAAATTTTTCAAAAACTATTTTTTTACTGTCGCAAGTTTTAATTACGCCAGGGATTGCCTTTTCTACAGTAAATTTTTCAAAAACTAATTTTTTACTGTCGCAAATTTTAATTACGCCAAGGATTCCCTTTTCTATAGTAAATTTTTCAAAAAATTATTTTTTACTGTCGCAAATTTTAATTGCGCCAGGGATTGCCTTTTCTATAGTAAATTTTTCAAAAACTATTTTTTTACTGTCGCAAGTTTTAATTACGCCAGGGATTGCCTTTTCTACAGTAAATTTTTCAAAAACTAATTTTTTACTGTCGCAAATTTTAATTACGCCAAGGATTCCCTTTTCTATAGTAAATTTTTCAAAAAATTATTTTTTACTGTCGCAAGTTTTAATTGCGCCAGGGATTGCCTTTTCTACAGTAAATTTTTCAAAAAATAACTTTTTACTGTAGCAAATTTTAATTACGCCAGGGATTGCCTTTTCTATAGTAAATTATTCAAAAACTAATTTTTAACTGTCGCAAGTTTTAATTACGCCAGGGATTGCCTTTTCTATAGTAAATTTTTCAAAAATTAATTTTTTACTGTCGCATATTTTAATTGCGCCAGGGATTGCCTTTTCTATAGTAAATTTTTCAAAAACTAATTTTTTACTGTCGCAAATTTTAATTACGCCAGGGATTGCCTTTGATATAGTAAATTTTACAAAAAATAATTTTATACTGTCGCAAATTTTAATTACGCCAGGGATGGCCTTTTCTATAGTAAATTATTCAAAAAATAATTTTTTACTGTCGCAAATTTTAATTACGCCAGGGATTGCCTTTTCTATAGTAAATTTTTCACAAATTAATTTTTTACTGTCGCAAAAATTAAATATGCGCCAGGGATTGCCTTTTCTATAGTAAATTTTTCCAAAACTAATTTTCTACTGTTGCGAATTTTAATTGCGCCAGGGATTGCCTTTTCTACAGTAATTTTTTCAAAAAATAATTTTTTACTGTCGCAAATTTTAAATACCCCAGGGATTGCCTTTTATATAGTAAATTATTCAAAAACTAATTTTTTACTGTCGCAAATTTTAATTACGCCAGGGATTGCCTTTTCTATAGTAAATTTTTCAAAAAATAATTTTATACTGTCGCAAATTTTAATTGCGCCAGGGATTGCCTTTTCTATAGTAAATTATTCAAAAAATAATTTTTTACTGTCGCAAATATTAATTACGCCAGGGATTGCCTTTTTTATAGTAAATTTTTCAAAAATTAATTTTTTACTGTCGCAAATTTTAATTGCGCCAGGGATTGCCTTTTCTATAGTAAATTTTTCAAAACTATTTTTTTACTGTCGCAAGTTTTAATTACGCCAGGGATTGCCTTTTCTACAGTAAATTTTTCAAAAACTAATTTTTTACTGTCGCAAATTTTAATTACGCCAAGGATTCCCTTTTCTATAGTAAATTTTTCAAAAAATAATTTTTTACTGTCGCAAGTTTTAATTGCGCCAGGGATTGCCTTTTCTACAGTAAATTTTTCAAAAAATAACTTTTTACTGTCGCAAATTTTAATTACGCCAGTGATTGCCTTTTCTATAGTAAATTATTCAAAAACTAATTTTTAACTGTCGCAAGTTTTAATTACGCCAGAAATTGCCTTTTCTATAGTAAATTTTTCAAAAAATAATTTTTTACTGTCGCAAATTTTAAATACGCCAGGGATTGCCTTTTCTACAGTAAATTTTTCAAAAAATAATTTTCTACAGTCGCAAATTTTAATTGCGCCAGGGATTGCCTTTTCTATAGTAAATTTTTCAAAAAATAATTTTATACTGTCGCAAATTTTAATTGGGCCAGGGATTGCCTTTTCTATAGTAAATTATTCAAAAAATAATTTTTTACTGTAGCAAATTTTAATTACGCCACGGATTGCCTTTTCTATAGTAAATATATCAAAAATTAATTTTTTACTGTCGCAAATTTTAATTGCGCCAGGGATTGCCTTTTCTATAGTAAATTTTTCAAAAACTATTTTTTTACTGTCGCAAGTTTTAATTACGCCAGGGAATGCCTTTTCTACAGTAAATTTTTCAAAAACTAATTTTTTACTGTCGCAAATTTTAATTACGCCAGGGATTGCCTTTTCTATAGTAAATTTTTCAAAAAATAATTTTTTACTGTCGCAAGTTTTAATTGCGCCAGGGATTGCCTTTTCTACAGTAAATTTTTCAAAAAATATTTTTTTACTGTCGCAAATTTTAATTACGCCAGGGATTGCCTTTTCTATAGTAAATTATTCAAAAACTAATTTTTAACTGTCGCAAGTTTTAATTACGCCAGGGATTGCCTTTTCTATAGTAAATTTTTCAAAAATTAATTTTTTACTGTCGCAAATTTTAATTACGCCAGGGATTGCCTTTTCTATAGTAAATTATTCAAAAAATAATTTTTTACTGTCGCAAATTTTAATTTCGCCAGGGATTGCCTTTTCTATAGTAAATTTTGCAAAAAATAATTTTCTACTGTCGCAGATTTTAATTGCGCCAGGGATTGTCTTTTCTATAGTAAATTTTTCAAAAACTAATTTTTTACTGTCGCAAATTTTAATTACGCCAGGGATTGCCTTTGGTATAGTAAATTTTACAAAAAATAATTTTATACTGTCGCAAATTTTAATTACGCCAGGGATTGCCTTTTCTATAGTAAATTATTCAAAAAATAATTTTTTATTGTCGCAAATTTTAATTACGCCAGGGATTGCCTTTTCTATAGTAAATTTTTCACAAATTAATTTTTTACTGTCGCAAATTTTATATACGCCAGTGATTGCCTTTTCTATAGTAAATTTTTCAAAAACTAATTTTCTACTGTTGCAAATTTTAATTGCTCCAGGGATTGCCTTTTCTATAGTAAATTTTTCACAAATTAATTTTTTACTGTAGCAAATTTTAAATACGCCAAGGATTGCCTTTTCTATAGTAAATTTTTCAAAAATTAATTTTTTACTATCGCAAATTTTAAATATGACAGGGATTGCCTTTTCTACAGTAAATTTTTCAAAAAATAATTTTCTACTGTCGCAAATTTTAATTGCGCCAGGGATTGCCTTTTCTATAGTAAATTTTTCAAAAAATAATTTTATACTGTCGCAAATTTTAATTGCGCCAGGGATTGCCTTTTCTATAGTAAATTATTCAAAAAATAATTTTTTACTGTCGCAAATTTTAATTACGCCAGGGATTGCCTTTTCTATAGTAAATTTTTCAAAAATTAATTTTTTATTGTCGCAAATTTTAATTGCCTTTTCTATAGTAAATTTTTCAAAAATTAATTTTTTACTGTCGCAAATTTTAATTGCGCCAGGGATTGCCTTTTCTATAGCAAATTTTTCAAAAAATAATTTTTTACTGTCGCAAATTTAAATTACGC
The DNA here is from genome assembly GCA_963930735.1 of Dioctria linearis. Classification (NCBI taxonomy): domain Eukaryota; kingdom Metazoa; phylum Arthropoda; class Insecta; order Diptera; family Asilidae; genus Dioctria; species Dioctria linearis. The sequence goes on along the minus strand of CAWVNZ010000970.1, from coordinate 65,474 downwards.
CAGGGATTGCCTTTTGTATAGTAAATTATTCAAAAAATAATTTTTTTCTGTCGCAAATTTTAATTACGCCAGGGATTGCCTTTTTTATAGAAATTTTTCACAAATTAATTTTTTACAGTCGCAAATTTTAAATACGCCAGGGATTGCCTTTTCTATAGTAAATTTTTCAAAAACTAATTTTCTACTGTCGCAAATTTTAATTGCGCCAGGGATTGCCTTTTATACAGTAAATTTTTCAAAAAATAATTTTTTACTGTCGCAAATTTTAAATACGCCAGGGATTGCCTTTTCTATAGTAAATTTTTCAAAAATTAATTTTTTACTGTCGCAAATTTTAATTGCGCCAGGGATTGCCTTTTCTATAGTAAATTTTTCAAAAAATAATTTTTTACTGTCGCAAGTTTTAATTGCACCAGGGATTGCCTTTTCTACAGTAAATTTTTCAAAAAATATTTTTTTACTGTCGCAAATTTTAATTACGCCAGGAATTGCCTTTTCTATAGTAAATTATTCAAAAACTAATTTTTAACTGTCGCAAGTTTTAATTACGCCAGAGATTGCCTTTTCTATAGTAAATTTTTTACTGTCGCAAATTTTAAATACTCCAGGGATTGCCTTTTCTACAGTAAATTTTTCAAAAAATAATTTTCTACTGTCGCAAATTTTAATTGCGCCAGGGATTGCCTTTTCTATAGTAAATTTTTCAAAAAATAATTTCATACTGTCGCAAATTTTAATTGCGCCAGGGATTGCTATAGTAAATTATTCAAAAATTAATTTTTTACTGTCGCAAATTTTAATTGCGCCAGGGATTGCCTTTTCTACAGTAAATTTTTCAAAAACTATTTTTTTACTGTCGCAAGTTTTAATTACGCCAGGGAATGCCTTTTCTACAGTAAATTTTTCAAAAACTAATTTTTTACTGTCGCAAATTTTAATTACGCCAGGGATTGCCTTTTCTATAGTAAATTTTTCAAAAAATAATTTTTTACTGTCGCAAGTTTTAATTGCGCCAGGGATTGCCTTTTCTACAGTAAATTTTTCAAAAAATATTTTTTTACTGTCGCAAATTTTAATTACGCCAGGGATTGCCTTTTCTATAGTAAATTATTCAAAAACTAATTTTTAACTGTCGCAAGTTTTAATTACGCCAGGGATTGCCTTTTCTATAGTAAATTTTTCAAAAATTAATTTTTTACTGTCGCAAATTTTAATTACGGCAGGGATTGCCTTTTCTATAGTAAATTATTCAAAAAATAATTTTTTACTGTCGCAAATTTTAATTTCGCCAGGGATTGCCTTTTCTATAGTAAATTTTGCAAAAAATAATTTTCTACTGTCGCAGATTTTAATTGCGCCAGGGATTGTCTTTTCTATAGTAAATTTTTCAAAAACTAATTTTTTACTGTCGCAAATTTTAATTACGCCAGGGATTGCCTTTGTTATAGTAAATTTTACAAAAAATAATTTTATACTGTCGCAAATTTTAATTACGCCAGGGATTGCCTTTTCTATAGTAAATTATTCAAAAAATAATTTTTTATTGTCGCAAATTTTAATTACGCCAGGGATTGCCTTTTCTATAGTAAATTTTTCACAAATTAATTTTTTACTGTCGCAAATTTTATATACGCCAGTGATTGCCTTTTCTATAGTAAATTTTTCAAAAACTAATTTTCTACTGTTGCAAATTTTAATTGCTCCAGGGATTGCCTTTTCTATAGTAAATTTTTCACAAATTAATTTTTTACTGTAGCAAATTTTAAATACGCCAAGGATTGCCTTTTCTATAGTAAATTTTTCAAAAATTAATTTTTTACTGTCGCAAATTTTAAATATGACAGGGATTGCCTTTTCTACAGTAAATTTTTCAAAAAATAATTTTCTACTGTCGCAAATTTTAATTGCGCCAGGGATTGCCTTTTCTATAGTAAATTTTTCAAAAAATAATTTTATACTGTCGCAAATTTTAATTGCGCCAGGGATTGCCTTTTCTATAGTAAATTATTCAAAAAATAATTTTTTACTGTCGCAAATTTTAATTACGCCAGGGATTGCCTTTTCTATAGTAAATTTTTCAAAAATTAATTTTTTATTGTCGCAAATTTTAATTGCCTTTTCTATAGTAAATTTTTCAAAAATTAATTTTTTACTGTCGCAAATTTTAATTGCGCCAGGGATTGCCTTTTCTATAGCAAATTTTTCAAAAAATAATTTTTTACTGTCGCAAATTTAAATTACGCCAGGGATTGCCTTTTGTATAGTAAATTATTCAAAAAATAATTTTTTTCTGTCGCAAATTTTAATTACGCCAGGGATTGCCTTTTTTATAGAAATTTTTCACAAATTAATTTTTTACAGTCGCAAATTTTAAATACGCCAGGGATTGCCTTTTCTATAGTAAATTTTTCAAAAACTAATTTTCTACTGTCGCAAATTTTAATTGCGCCAGGGATTGCCTTTTATACAGTAAATTTTTCAAAAAATAATTTTTTACTGTCGCAAATTTTAAATACGCCAGGGATTGCCTTTTCTATAGTAAATTTTTCAAAAATTAATTTTTTACTGTCGCAAATTTTAATTGCGCCAGGGATTGCCTTTTCTATAGTAAATTTTTCAAAAAATAATTTTTTACTGTCGCAAGTTTTAATTGCACCAGGGATTGCCTTTTCTACAGTAAATTTTTCAAAAAATATTTTTTTACTGTCGCAAATTTTAATTACGCCAGGAATTGCCTTTTCTATAGTAAATTATTCAAAAACTAATTTTTAACTGTCGCAAGTTTTAATTACGCCAGAGATTGCCTTTTCTATAGTAAATTTTTTACTGTCGCAAATTTTAAATACTCCAGGGATTGCCTTTTCTACAGTAAATTTTTCAAAAAATAATTTTCTACTGTCGCAAATTTTAATTGCGCCAGGGATTGCCTTTTCTATAGTAAATTTTTCAAAAAATAATTTCATACTGTCGCAAATTTTAATTGCGCCAGGGATTGCTATAGTAAATTATTCAAAAAATAATTTTTTACTGTAGCAAATTTTAATACGCGACGGATTGCCTTTTCTATAGTAAATTTATCAAAAATTAATTTTTTACTGTCGCAAATTTTAATTGCGCCAGGGATTGCCTTTTCTATAGTAAATTTTTCAAAAACTATTTTTTTACTGTCGCAAGTTTTAATTACGCCAGGGCTTGCCTTTTCTATAGTAAATTTTTCAAAAACTATTTTTTTACTGTCGCAAATTTTAATTACGCCAGGGATTGCCTTTGGTATAGTAAATTTCACAAAAAATAATTTTATACTGTCGCAAATTTTAATTACGCCAGGGATTGCCTTTTCTATAGTAAATTATTCAAAAAATAATTTTTTACTGTCGCAAATTTTAACTACGCCAGGGATTGCCTTTTCTATAGTAAATTTTTCACAAATTAATTTTTTACTGTCGCAAATTTTATATACGCCAGGGATTGCCTTTTCTATAGTAAATTTTTCCAAAAGTAATTTTCTACTGTTGCAAATTTTAATTGCGCCAGGGATTGCCTTCTCTACAGTAAATTATTCAAAAAATAATTTTTTACTGTCGCAAATTTTAAATACCCCAGGGATTGCCTTTTCTATAGTAAATTTTTCAAAAACTATTTTTTTACTGTCGCAAATTTTAATTACGCCAGGGAATGCCTTTTCTATAGTAAATTTTTCAAAAAATAATTTTATACTGTCGCAAATTTTAATTGCGCCAAGGATTGCCTTTTCTATAGTAAATATTTCAAAAAATAATTTTCTACTGTCGCAAATTTTAAATACGCCAGGGATTGCCTTTTCTTTAGTAAATTTTTCAAAAGTTAATTTTTTACTGTCGCAAATATTAAATCCGCCAGGTATTGCCTTTTCTATAGTAAATTATTCAAAAAATAATTTTTTACTGTCGCAAATTTTAATTACGCCAGGGATTGCCTTTTCTATAGTAAATGTTTCACAAATTAATTTTTTACTGTAGCAAATTTTAAATACGCCAAGGATTGCCTTTTCTATAGTAAATTTTTCAAAAATTAATTTTTTACTGTCGCAAATTTTAAATACGCCAGGGATTGCCTTTTCTACAGTAAATTTTTCAAAAAATAATTTTCTACTGTCGCAAATTTTAATTGCGCCAGGGATTGCCTTTTCTATAGTAAATTTTTCAAAAAATAATTTTATACTGTCGCAAATTTTAATTGCGCCAGGGATTGCCTTTTCTATAGTAAATTATTCAAAAAATAATTTTTTACTGTCGCAAATTTTAATTGCGCCAGGGATTGCCTTTTCTATAGTAAATTTTTCAAAAACTATTTTTTTACTGTCGCAAGTTTTAATTACGCCAGGGATTGTCTTTTCTACAGTAAATTTTTCAAAAACTAATTTTTTACTGTCGCAAATTTTAATTACGCCAAGGATTCCCTTTTCTATAGTAAGTTTTTTCAAAAAATAATGTTTTACTGTCGCAAGTTTTAATTGCGCCAGGTATTGCCTTTTCTACAGTAAATTTTTCAAAAAATAACTTTTTACTGTCGCAAATGTTAATTACGCCAGGGATTGCCTTTTCTATAGTAAATTATTCAAAAACTAATTTTTAACTGTCGCAAGTTTTAATTACGCCAGGGATTGCCTTTTCTATAGTAAATTTTTCAAAAATTAATTTTTTACTATCGCAAATTTTAAATACGCCAGGGATTGCCTTTTCTACAGTAAATTTTTCAAAAAATTATTTTCTACTGTCGCAAATTTAATTGCGCCAGGGATTGCCTTTTCTATAGTAAATTTTTCAAAAACTAATTTTTTACTATCGCAAATTTTACTTACGCCAGGGATTGCCTTTGGGATAGTAATTTTTACAAAAAATAATTTTTTACTGTCGCAAATTTTAATTACGCCAGGGATTGCCTTTTCTATAGTAAATTTTTCAAAAATTAATTTTTTACTGTCGCAAATTTTAATTGCGCCAGGGATTGCCTTTTCTATAGTAAATTTTTCAAAAACTATTTTTTTATTGTCGCAAGTTTAATTACGCCAGGGATTGCCTTTTCTACAGTAAATTTTTCAAAAACTAATTTTTTACTGTCGCAAATTTTAATTACGCCAGGGATTGCCTTTTCTATAGTAAATTTTTCAAAAAATAATTTTTTACTGTCGCAAGTTTTAATTGCGCCAGGGATTGCCTTTTCTACAGTAAATTTTTCAAAAATAATTTTTTACTGTCGCAAATTTTAATTACGCCAGGGATTGCCTTTTCTATAGTAAATTATTCAAAAACTAATTTTTAACTGTCGCAAGTTTTAATTACGCCAGGGATTGCCTTTTCTATAGTAAATTTTTCAAAAACTAATTTTTTACTGTCGCAAATTTTAATTACGCCAGGGATTGCCTTTTGTATAGTAAATTTTACAAAAAATAATTTTATACTGTCGCAAAATTTAATTACGCCAGGGATTGCCTTTTCTATAGTAAATTATTCAAAAAATAATTTTTTACTGTCGCAAATTTTAAATACGCCAGGGATTGCCTTATCTATAGTAAATTTTTCAAAAACTAATTTCTACTGTCGCAAATTTTAATTGCGCCAGGGATTGCCTTTTCTACAGTAAATTTTTCAAAAAATAATTTTTTACTGTCGCAAATTTTAAACACGCCAGGGATTGCCTTTTCAATAGTAAATTTTTCAAAAACTAATTTTTTACTGTCGCAAATTTTAATTACGCCAGGGATTGCCTTTTCTATAGTAAATTTTTCAAAAAATAATTTTACACTGTCCCAAATTTTAATTGCGCCAAGGATTGCCTTTTCTATAGTAAATTTTTCAAAAAATAATTTTCAACAGTCGCAAATTTTAAATACGCCAGGGATTGCCTTTTCTTTAGTAAATTTTTCAAAAATTAATTTTTTACTGTCGCAAATATTAAATCCGCCAGGGATTGCCTTTTCTATAGTAAATTATTCAAAAAATAATTTTTTACTGTCGCAAATTTTAATTACGCCAGGGATTGCCTTTTCTATAGTAAATTTTTCACAAATTAATTTTTTACTGTAGCAAATTTTAAATACGCCAGGAATTGCCTTTTCTATAGTAAATTTTTCAAAAATTAATTTTTTAATGTCGCAAATTTTAAATGCGCCAGGGATTGCCTTTTCTACAGTAAATTTTTCAAAAAATAATTTTCTACTGTCGCAAATTTTAATTACGCCAGGGATTGTCTTTTCTATAGTAAATTTTTCAAAAATTAATTTTTTACTGTCGCAAATTTTAATTGCGCCAGGGATTGCCTTTTCTATAGTAAATTTTTCAAAAACTATTTTTTTACTCTCGCAAGTTTAATTACGCCAAGGATTGCCTTTTCTACAGTAAATTTTTCAAAAACTAATTTTTTACTGTCGCAAATTTTAATTACGCCAGGGATTGCCTTTTCTATAGTAAATTTTTCAAAAAATAATTTTTTACTGTCGCAAGTTTTAATTGCGCCAGGGATTGCCTTTTCTACAGTAAATTTTTCAAAAAATAATTTTTTACTGTCGCAAATTTTAACTACGCCAGGGATTGCCTTTTCTATAGTAAATTATTCAAAAAATAATTTTTTACTGTCGCAAGTTTTAATTGCGCCAGGGATTGCCTTTTCTACAGTAAATTTTTCAAAAAATAATTTTTTACTGTCGCAAATTTTAACTACGCCAGGGATTGCCTTTTCTATAGTAAATTATTCAAAAACTAATTTTTAACTGTCGGAAGTTTTAATTACGCCAGAGATTGCCTTTTCTATAGTAAATTTTACAAAACTTAATTTTTTACTGTCGCAAATTTTAAATACGCCAGGGATTGCCTTTTCTACAGTAAATTTTTCAAAAAATAATTTTCTACTGTCGCAAATTTTAATTGCGCCAGGGTTTGCCTTTTCTATAGTAAATTTTTCAAAAAATAATTTTATACTGTAGCAAATTTTAATTGCGCCAGGGATTGCCTTTTCTATAGTAAATTATTCAAAAAATAATTTTTTACTGTCGCAAATTTTAATTACGCCAGGGATTGCCTTTTCTATAGTAAATTTTTCAAAAATTAATTTTTTATTGTCGCAAATTTTAATTGACCTTTCTATAGTAAATTTTTCAAAAATTAATTTTTTACTGTCGCAAATTTTAATTGCGCCAGGGATTGCCTTTTCTATAGCAAATTTTTCAAAAAATAATTTTTTACTGTCGCAAATTTTAATTACGCCAGGGATTGCCTTTTGTATAGTAAATTATTCAAAAAATAATTTTTTACTGTCGCAAATTTTAATTACGCCAGGGATTGCCTTTTCTATAGAAATTTTTCACAAATTAATTTTTTACTGTCGCAAATTTTAAATACGCCAGGTATTGCCTTTTCTATAGCAAATTTTTCAAAAACTAATTTTCTACTGTCGCAAATTTTAATTGCGCCAGGGATTGCCTTTTCTACAGTAAATTTTTCAAAAAATAATTTTTTACTGTCGCAAATTTTAAATAAGCCAGGGATTGCCTTTTCTATAGTAAATTTTTCAAAAATTAATTTTTTACTGTCGCAAGTTTTAATTGCGCCAGGTGTTGCCTTTTCTATAGTAAATTTTTCAAAAAATAATTTTATACTGTCGCAAATTTTAATTGGGCCAGGGATTGCCTTTTCTATAGTAAATTATTCAAAAAATAATTTTTTATTGTAGCAAATTTTAATTACGCCACGGATTGCCTTTTCTATAGTAAATATATCAAAAATTAATTTTTTACTGTCGCAAATTTTAATTGCGCCAGGGATTGCCTTTTCTATAGTAAATTTTTCAAACACTATTTTTTTACTGTCGCAAGTTTTAATTACGCCAGGGATTGCCTTTTCTACAGTAAATTTTTCAAAAACTAATTTTTTACTGTCGCAAATTTTAATTACGCCAGGGATTGCCTTTTCTATAGTAAATTTTTCAAAAAATAATTTTTTACTGTCGCAAGTTTTAATTGCGCCAGGGATTGCCTTTTCTACAGTAAATTTTTCAAAAATATTTTTTTACTGTCGCAAATTTTAATTACGCCAGGGATTGCCTTTTCTATAGTAAATTATTCAAAAACTAATTTTTAACTGTCGCAAGTTTTAATTACGCCAGGGATTGCCTTTTCTATAGTAAATTTTTCAAAAATTAATTTTTTACTGTCGCAAATTTTAAATACTCCAGGGATTGCCTTTTCTACAGTAAATTTTTCAAAAAATAATTTTCTACTGTCGCAAATTTTAATTGCGCCAGGGATTGCCTTTTCTATAGTAAATTTTTCTAAAAATAATTTCATACTGTCGCAAATTTTAATTGCGCCAGGGATTGCCTTTTTTATAGTAAATTATTCAAAAAATATTTTTTTACTGTCGCAAATTTTAACTACGCCAGGGATTGCCTTTTCTATAGTAAATTTTTAAAAATTAATTTTTTACTGTCGCAAATTTTAATTGCGCCAGGGATTGCTTTTTCTATAGTAAATTTTTCAAAAACTATTTTTTTACTGTCGCAAATTTTAATTACGCCAGGGATTGCCTTTTCTACAGTAAATTTTTCAAAAACTACTTTTTTACTGTCGCAAATTTTAATTATGCCAGGGATTGCCTTTTCTATAGTAAATTTTTCAAAAAATAATTTTTTACTGTCGCAAGTTTTAATTGCGCCAGGGATTGCCTTTTCTACAGTAAATTTTTCAAAAAATAATTTTTTACTGTCGCAAATTTTAATTACGCCAGGGATTGCCTTTTCTATAGTAAATTATTCAAAAACTAATTTTTAACTGTTGCTAGTTTTAATTACGCCAGGGATTGCCTTTTCTATAGTAAATTTTTCACAAATTAATTTTTTACTGTAGCAAATTTTAAATACGCCAAGGATTGCCTTTGCTATAGGAAATTTTTCAAAAAATAATTTTTTCCTGTCGCAAATTTTAAATACGCCAGGGATTGCCTTTTCTACAGTAAATTTTTCAAAAAATAATTTTCTACAGTCGCAAATTTTAATTGCGCCAGGGATTGCCTTTTCTATAGTAAATTTTTCAAAAAATAATTTTTTACTGTCGCAAATTTTAATTTCGCCAGGGATTGCCTTTTCTATAGTAAATTTTGCAAAAAATAATTTTCTACTGTCGCAAGTTTTAATTGCGCCAGGGATTGCCTTTTCTATAGTAAATTTTTCAAAAACTAATTTTTTACTGTCGCAAATTTTAATTACGCCAGGGATTGGATTTTCTATAGTAAATTTTTCATAAAATAATTTTGTACTGTCGCAAGTTTTAATTGCGCCAGGGATTGCCTTTTCTACAGTAAATTTTTCTAAAAATATTTTTTTACTGTCGCAAATTTTAATTACGCCAGGGATTGCCTTTTCTATAGTAAATTATTCAAAAACTAATTTTTAATTGTCGCAAGTTTTAATTACGCCAGGGATTGCCTTTTCTATAGTAAATTTTTCAAAAATTAATTTTTTACTGTCGCAAATTTTAATTACGCCAGGGATTGCCTTTTCTATAGTAAATTATTCAAAAAATAATTTTTTACTGTCGCAAATTTTAATTTCGCCAGGGATTGCTTTTTCTATAGTAAATTTTGCAAAAAATAATTTTCTACTGTCGCAAATTTTAATTGCGCCAGGGATTGCCTTTTCTATAGTAAATTTTTCAAAAACTAATTTTTTACTGTCGCAAATTTTAATTACGCCAGGGATTGCCTTTGGTATAGTAAATTTTACAAAAAATAATTTTATACTGTCGCAAATTTTAATTACGCCAGGGATTGCATTTTCTATAGTAAATTATTCAAAAAATAATTTTTTACTGTCGCAAATTTTAATTACGCCAGGGATTGCCTTTTCTATAGTAAATTTTTCACAAATTAATTTTTTACTGTCGCAAATTTTATATACGCCAGGGATTGCCTTTTCTATAGTAAATTTTTCCAAAACTAATTTTCTACTGTTGCAAATTTTAATTGCGCCAGGGATTGCCTTTTCTATAGTAAATTTTTCACAAATTAATTTTTTACTGTAGCAAATTTTAAATACGCCAAGGATTGCCTTTTCTATAGTAAATTTTTCAAAAATTAATTTTTTACTGTCGCAAATTTTAAATATGACTGGGATTGCCTTTTCTACAGTAAATTTTTCAAAAAATAATTTCCTACTGTCGCAAATTTTAATTGCGCCAGGGATTGCCTTTTCTATAGTAAATTTTTCAAAACATAATTTTATACTGTCGCAAATTTTAATTGCGCCAGGGATTGCCTTTTCTATAGTAAATTATTCAAAAAATAATTTTTTACTGTCACAAATTTTAATTACGCCAGGGATTGCCTTTTTTATAGTAAATTTTTCAAAAATTAATTTTTTACTGTCGCAAATTTTAATTGCGCCAGGGATTGCCTTTTCTATAGTAAATTTTTCAAAAACTATTTTTTTACTGTCGCAAGTTTTAATTACGCCAGGGATTGCCTTTTCTACAGTAAATTTTTCAAAAACTAATTTTTTACTGTCGCAAATTTTAATTACGCCAAGGATTCCCTTTTCTATAGTAAATTTTCAAAAAATAATTTTTTACTGTCGCAAGTTTTAATTGCGCCAGGGATTGCCTTTTCTACAGTAAATTTTTCAAAAAATAACTTTTTACTGTCGCAAATTTTAATTACGCCAGGGATTGCCTTTTCTATAGTAAATTATTCAAAAACTAATTTTTAACTGTCGCAAGTTTTAATTACGCCAGGGATTGCCTTTTCTATAGTAAATTTTTCAAAAATTAATTTTTTACTGTCGCAAATTTTAATTGCGCCAGGGATTGCCTTTTCTATAGTAAATTTTTCAAAAACTAATTTTTTACTGTCGCAAATTTTAATTACGCCAGGGATTGCCTTTGATATAGTAAATTTTACAAAAAATAATTTTATACTGTCGTAAATTTTAATTACGCCAGGGATGGCCTTTTCTATAGTAAATTATTCAAAAAATAATTTTTTACTGTCGCAAATTTTAATTACGCCAGGGATTGCCTTTTCTATAGTAAATTTTTCACAAATTAATTTTTTACTGTCGCAAATTTTATATACGCCAGGGATTGCCTTTTCTATAGTAAATTTTTCCAAAACTAATTTTCTACTGTTGCAAATTTTAATTGCGCCAGGGATTGCCTTTTCTACAGTAAATTTTTCAAAAAATAATTTTTTACTGTCGCAAATTTTAAATACCCCAGGGATTGCCTTTTATATAGTAAATTTTTCAAAAACTAATTTTTTACTGTCGCAAATTTTAATTACGCCAGGGATTGCCTTTTCTATAGTAAATTTTTCAAAAAATAATTTTATACTGTCGCAAATTTTAATTGCGCCAAGGATTGCCTTTTCTATAGTAAATTTTTCAAAAAATAATTTTCTACTGTCGCAAATTTTAAATACGCCAGGGATTACCTTTTCTTTAGTAAATTTTTCAAAAATTAATGTTTTACTGTCGCAAATATTAAATCCGCCAGGGATTGCCTTTTCTATAGTAAATTATTCAAAAAATAATTTTTTACTGTCGCAAATTTTAATTACGCCAGGGATTGCCTTTTCTATAGTAAATTTTTCACAAATTAATTTTTTACTGCAGCAAATTTTAAATACGCCAAGGATTGCCTTGTCTATAGTAAATTTTTCAAAAATTAATTTTTTACTGTCGCAAATTTTAAATACGCCAGGGATTGCCTTTTCTACAGTAAATTTTTCAAAAAATAATTTTCTACTGTCGCAAATTTTAATTGCGCCTGGGTTTGCCTTTTCAATAGTAAATTTTTCAAAAAATAATTTTATACTGTCGCAAATTTTAATTGCGCCAGGGATTGCCTTTTCTATAGTAAATTATTCAAAAAATAATTTTTTACTGTCGCAAATATTAATTACGCCAGGGATTGCCTTTTTTATAGTAAATTTTTCAAAAATTAATTTTTTACTGTCGAAAATTTTAATTGCGCCAGGGATTGCCTTTTCTATAGTAAATTTTTCAAAAACTATTTTTTTACTGTCGCAAGTTTTAATTACGCCAGGGATTGCCTTTTCTACAGTAAATTTTTCAAAAACTAATTTTTTACTGTCGCAAATTTTAATTACGCCAAGGATTCCCTTTTCTATAGTAAATTTTTCAAAAAATAATTTTTTACTGTCGCAAGTTTTAATTGCGCCAGGGATTGCCTTTTCTACAGTAAATTTTTCAAAAAATAACTTTTTACTGTCGCAAATTTTAATTACGCCAGTGATTGCCTTTTCTATAGTAAATTATTCAAAAACTAATTTTTAACTGTCGCAAGTTTTAATTACGCCAGAAATTGCCTTTTCTATAGTAAATTTTTCAAAAAATAATTTTTTACTGTCGCAAATTTTAAATACGCCAGGGATTGCCTTTTCTACAGTAAATTTTTCAAAAAATAATTTTCTACAGTCGCAAATTTTAATTGCGCCAGGGATTGCCTTTTCTATAGTAAATTTTTCAAAAAATAATTTTATACTGTCGCAAATTTTAATTGGGCCGGGGATTGCCTTTTCTATAGTAAATTATTCAAAAAATAATTTTTTACTGTAGCAAATTTTAATTACGCCACGGATTGTCTTTTCTATAGTAATTATATCAAAAATTAATTTTTTACTGTCGCAAATTTTAATTGCGCCAGGGATTGCCTTTTCTATAGTAAATTTTTCAAAAACAATTTTTTTACTGTCGCAAGTTTTAATTACGCCAGGGATTGCCTTTTCTACAGTAAATTTTTCAAAAACTAATTTTTTACTGTCGCAAATTTTAATTACGCCAGGGATTGCCTTTTCTATAGTAAATTTTTCAAAAAATAATTTTTTACTGTCGCAAGTTTTAATTGCGCCAGGGATTGCCTTTTCTACAGTAAATTTTTCAAAAAATATTTTTTTACTGTCGCAAATTTTAATTACGCCAGGGATTGCATTTTCTATAGTAAATTTATCAAAAAACTAATTTTTAACTGTCGCAAGTTTTAATTACGCCAGGGATTGCCTTTTCTATAGTAAATTTTTCAAAAATTAATTTTTTACTGTCGCAAATTTTAATTACGCCAGGGATTGCCTTTTCTATAGTAATTTATTCAAAAAATAATTTTTTACTGTCGCAAATTTTAATTTCGCCAGGGATTGCCTTTTCTATAGTAAATTTTGCAAAAAATAATTTTCTACTGTCGCAAATTTTAATTGCGCCAGGGATTACCTTTTCTATAGTAAATATGTCAAAAACTAATTTTTTACTGTAGCAAATTTTAAATACGCCAAGGATTGCCTTTTCTATAGTAAATTTTTCAAAAATTAATTTTTTACTGTCGCAAATTTTAAATATGACAGGGATTGCCTTTTCTACAGTAAATTTTTCAAAAAATAATATTCTACTGTCGCAAATTTTAATTGCGCCAGGGATTGCCTTTTCTATAGTAAATTTTTCAAAAAATAATTTTATACTGTCGCAAATTTTAATTGCGCCAGGAATTGCCTTTTCTATAGTAAATTATTCAAAAAATAATTTTTTACTGTCGCAAATTTTAATTACGCCAGGGATTGCCTTTTTTATAGTAAATTTTTCAAAAATTAATTTTTTACTGTCGCAAATTTTAATTGCGCCAGGGATTGCCTTTTCTACAGTAAATTTTTCAAAAACTAATTTTTTACTGTCGCAAATTTTAATTACGCCAAGGATTCCCTTTTCTATAGTAAATTTTTAAAAAAATAATTTTTTACTGTCGCAAGTTTTAATTGCGCCAGGGATTGCCTTTTCTACAGTAAATTTTTCAAAAAATAATTTTATACTGTCGCAAATTTTAATTGCGCCAGGGATTGCCTTTGCTATAGTAAATTATTCAAAAAATAATTTTTTACTGTCCCAAATTTTAATTACGCCAGGGATTGCCTTTTTTATAGTAAATTTTTCAAAAATTAATTTTTTACTGTCGCAAATTTTAATTGCGCCAGGGATTGCCTTTTCTATAGTAAATTATTCAAAAAATAATTTTTTACTGTCACAAATTTTAATTACTCCAGGGATTGCCTTTTTTATAGTAAATTTTTCAAAAATTCATTTTTTACTGTCGCAAATTTTAATTGCGCCAGGGATTGCCTTTTCTATAGTAAATTTTTCAAAAACTATTTTTTTACTGTCGCAAGTTTTAATTACGCCAGGGATTGCCTTTTCTACAGTAAATTTTTCAAAAACTAATTTTTTACTGTCGCAAATTTTAATTACGCCAAGGATTCCCTTTTCTATAGTAAATTTTTCAAAAATTAATTTTTTACTGTCGCAAATTTTAATTGCGCTAGGGATTGCCTTTTCTATAGTAAATTTTTCAAAAAATAATTTTTTACTGTCGCAAATATTAAATCCGCCAGGGATTGCCTTTTCTATAGTAAATTATTCAAAAAATAATTTTTTACTGTCGCAAATTTTAATTACGCCAGGGATTGCCTTTTCTATAGTAAATTTCTCACAAATTAATTTTTTACTGTAGCAAATTTTAAATACGCCAAGGATTGCCTTGTCTATAGTAAATTTTTCAAAAATTAATTTTTTACTGTCGCAAATTTTAAATACGCCAGGGATTGCCTTTTCTACAGTAAATTTTTCAAAAAATAATTTTCTATTGTCGCAAATTTTAATTGCGCCTGGGATTGCCTTTTCTATAGTAAATTTTTCAAAAAATAATTTTATACTGTCGCAAATTTTAATTGCGCCAGGGATTGCCTTTTCTATAGTAAATTATTCAAAAAATAATTTTTTACTGTCGCAAATATTAATTACGCCAGGGATTGCCTTTTTTATAGTAAATTTTTCAAAAATTAATTTTTTACTGTCGCAAATTTTAATTGCGCCAGGGATTGCCTTTTCTATAGTAAATTTTTCAAAAACTATTTTTTTACTGTCGCAAGTTTTAATTACGCCAGGGATTGCCTTTTCTACAGTAAATTTTTCAAAAACTAATTTTTTACTGTCGCAAATTTTAATTACGCCAAGGATTCCCTTTTCTATAGTAAATTTTTCAAAAAATAATTTTTTACTGTCGCAAGTTTTAATTGCGCCAGGGATTGCCTTTTCTATAGTAAATTATTCAAAAACTAATTTTTAACTGTCGCAAGTTTTAATTACGCCAGAAATTGCCTTTTCTATAGTAAATTTTTCAAAAAATAATTTTTTTCTGTCGCAAATTTTAAATACGCCAGGGATTGCCTTTTCTACAATAAATTTTTCAAAAAATAATTTTCTACAGTCGCAAATTTTAATTGCGCCAGGGATTGCCTTTTCTATAGTAAATTTTTCAAAAAATAGTTTTATACTGTCGCAAATTTTAATTGGGCCAGGGATTGCCTTTTCTATAGTAAATTATTCAAAAAATAATTTTTTACTGTAGCAAATTTTAATTACGCCACGGATTGTCTTTTCTATAGTAAATATATCAAAAATTAATTTTTTACTGTCGCAAATTTTAATTGCGCCAGGGATTGCCTTTTCTATAGTAAATTTTTCAAAAACTATTTTTTTACTGTCGCAAGTTTTAATTACGCCAGGGATTGCCTTTTCTACAGTAAATTTTTCAAAAACTAATTTTTTACTGTCGCAAATTTTAATTACGCCAGGGATTGCCTTTTCTATAGTAAATTTTTCAAAAAATAATTTTTTACTGTCGCAAGTTTTAATTGCGCCAGGGATTGCCTTTTCTACAGTAAATTTTTCAAAAAATATTTTTTTACTGTCGCAAATTTTAATTACGCCAAGGATTGCATTTTCTATAGTAAATTATTCAAAAACTAATTTTTAACTGTCGCAAGTTTTAATTACGCCAGGGATTGCCTTTTCTATAGTAAATTTTTAAAAATTAATTTTTTACTGTCGCAAATTTTAATTACGCCAGGGATTGCCTTTTCTATAGTAAATTATTCAAAAAATAATTTTTTACTGTCGCAAATTTTAATTTCGCCATGGATTGCCTTTTCTATAGTAAATTTTGCAAAAAATAATTTTCTACTGTCGCAAATTTTAATTGCGCCAGGGATTGCCTTTTCTATAGTAAATTTTTCAAAAACTAATTTTTTACTGTCGCAAATTTTAATTACGCCAGGGATTGCCTTTGGTATAGTAAATTTTACAAAAAATAATTTTATACTGTCGCAAATTTTAATTACGCCAGGGATTGCCTTTTCTATAGTAAATTATTCAAAAAATAATTTTTTATTGTCGCAAATTTTAATTACGCCAGGGATTGCCTTTTCTATAGTAAATTTTTCACAAATTAATTTTTTACTGTCGCAAATTTTATATACGCCAGGGATTGCCTTTTCTATAGTAAATTTTTCCAAAACTAATTTTCTACTGTTGCAAATTTTAATTGCGCCAGGGATTGCCTTTTCTATAGTAAATTTTTCACAAATTAATTTTTTACTGTAGCAAATTTTAAATACGCCAAGGATTGCCTTTTCTATAGTAAATTTTTAAAAATTAATTTTTTACTGTCGCAAATTTTAATTACGCCAGGGATTGCCTTTTCTATAGTAAATTATTCAAAAAATAATTTTTTACTGTCGCAAATTTTAATTTCGCCAGGGATTGCCTTTTCTATAGTAAATTTTGCAAAAAATAATTTTCTACTGTCGCAAATTTTAATTGCGCCAGGGATTGCCTTTTCTATAGTAAATTTTTCAAAAACTAATTTTTTACTGTCGCAAATTTTAATTACGCCAGGGATTGCCTTTGGTATAGTAAATTTTACAAAAAATAATTTTATACTGTCGCAAATTTTAATTACGCCAGGGATTGCCTTTTCTATAGTAAATTATTCAAAAAATAATTTTTTATTGTCGCAAATTTTAATTACGCCAGGGATTGCCTTTTCTATAGTAAATTTTTTACTGTCGCAAATTTTATATACGCCAGGGATTGCCTTTTCTATAGTAAATTTTTCCAAAACTAATTTTCTACTGTTGCAAATTTTAATTGCGCCAGGGATTGCCTTTTCTATAGTAAATTTTTCACAAATTAATTTTTTACTGTAGCAAATTTTAAATACGCCAAGGATTGCCTTTTCTATAGTAAATTTTTCAAAAATTAATTTTTTACTGTCGCAAATTTTAAATATGACAGGGATTGCCTTTTCTACAGTAAATTTTTCAAAAAATAATTTTCTACTGTCGCAAATTTTAATTGCGCCAGGGATTGCCTTTTCTATAGTAAATTTTTCAAAAAATAATTTTATACTGTCGCAAATTTTAATTGCGCCAGGAATTGCCTTTTCTATAGTAAATTATTCAAAAAATAATTTTTTACTGTCGCAAATTTTAATTACGCCAGGGATTGCCTTTTTTATAGTAAATTTTTCAAAAATTAATTTTTTACTGTCGCAAATTTTAATGCGCCAGGGATTGCCTTTTCTATAGTAAATTTTTCAAAAACTATTTTTTTACTGTCGCAAGTTTTAATTATGCCAGGGATTGCCTTTTCTACAGTAAATTTTTCAAAAACTAATTTTTTACTGTCGCAAATTTTAATTACGCCAAGGATTCCCTTTTCTATAGTAAATTTTTCAAAAAATAATTTTTTACTGTCGCAAGTTTTAATTGCGCCAGGGATTGCCTTTTCTACAGTAAATTTTTCAAAAAATAACTTTTTACTGTCGCAAATTTTAATTACGCCAGGGATTGCCTTTTCTACAGTAAATTTTTCAAAAACTAATTTTTTACTGTCGCAAATTTTAATTACGCCAAGGATTCCCTTTTCTATAGTAAATTTTTCAAAAAATAATTTTTTACTGTCGCAAGTTTTAATTGCGCCAGGGATTGCCTTTTCTATAGTAAATTATTCAAAAACTAATTTTTAACTGTCGCAAGTTTTAATTACGCCAGAAATTGCCTTTTCTATAGTAAATTTTTCAAAAAATAATTTTTTTCTGTCGCAAATTTTAAATACGCCAGGGATTGCCTTTTCTACAATAAATTTTTCAAAAAATAATTTTCTACAGTCGCAAATTTTAATTGCGCCAGGGATTGCCTTTTCTATAGTAAATTTTTCAAAAAATAGTTTTATACTGTCGCAAATTTTAATTGGGCCAGGGATTGCCTTTTCTATAGTAAATATATCAAAAATTAATTTTTTACTGTCGCAAATTTTAATTGCGCCAGGGATTGCCTTTTCTATAGTAAATTTTTCAAAAACTATTTTTTTACTGTCGCAAGTTTTAATTACGCCAGGGATTGCCTTTTCTACAGTAAATTTTTCAAAAACTAATTTTTTACTGTCGCAAATTTTAATTACGCCAGGGATTGCCTTTTCTATAGTAAATTTTTCAAAAAATAATTTTTTACTGTCGCAAGTTTTAATTGCGCCAGGGATTGCCTTTTCTACAGTAAATTTTTCAAAAAATATTTTTTTACTGTCGCAAATTTTAATTACGCCAAGGATTGCATTTTCTATAGTAAATTATTCAAAAACTAATTTTTAACTGTCGCAAGTTTTAATTACGCCAGGGATTGCCTTTTCTATAGTAAATTTTTAAAAATTAATTTTTTACTGTCGCAAATTTTAATTACGCCAGGGATTGCCTTTTCTATAGTAAATTATTCAAAAAATAATTTTTTACTGTCGCAAATTTTAATTTCGCCATGGATTGCCTTTTCTATAGTAAATTTTGCAAAAAATAATTTTCTACTGTCGCAAATTTTAATTGCGCCAGGGATTGCCTTTTCTATAGTAAATTTTTCAAAAACTAATTTTTTACTGTCGCAAATTTTAATTACGCCAGGGATTGCCTTTGGTATAGTAAATTTTACAAAAAATAATTTTATACTGTCGCAAATTTTAATTACGCCAGGGATTGCCTTTTCTATAGTAAATTATTCAAAAAATAATTTTTTATTGTCGCAAATTTTAATTACGCCAGGGATTGCCTTTTCTATAGTAAATTTTTCACAAATTAATTTTTTACTGTCGCAAATTTTATATACGCCAGGGATTGCCTTTTCTATAGTAAATTTTTCCAAAACTAATTTTCTACTGTTGCAAATTTTAATTGCGCCAGGGATTGCCTTTTCTATAGTAAATTTTTCACAAATTAATTTTTTACTGTAGCAAATTTTAAATACGCCAAGGATTGCCTTTTCTATAGTAAATTTTTAAAAATTAATTTTTTACTGTCGCAAATTTTAATTACGCCAGGGATTGCCTTTTCTATAGTAAATTATTCAAAAAATAATTTTTTACTGTCGCAAATTTTAATTTCGCCAGGGATTGCCTTTTCTATAGTAAATTTTGCAAAAAATAATTTTCTACTGTCGCAAATTTTAATTGCGCCAGGGATTGCCTTTTCTATAGTAAATTTTTCAAAAACTAATTTTTTACTGTCGCAAATTTTAATTACGCCAGGGATTGCCTTTGGTATAGTAAATTTTACAAAAAATAATTTTATACTGTCGCAAATTTTAATTACGCCAGGGATTGCCTTTTCTATAGTAAATTATTCAAAAAATAATTTTTTATTGTCGCAAATTTTAATTACGCCAGGGATTGCCTTTTCTATAGTAAATTTTTTACTGTCGCAAATTTTATATACGCCAGGGATTGCCTTTTCTATAGTAAATTTTTCCAAAACTAATTTTCTACTGTTGCAAATTTTAATTGCGCCAGGGATTGCCTTTTCTATAGTAAATTTTTCACAAATTAATTTTTTACTGTAGCAAATTTTAAATACGCCAAGGATTGCCTTTTCTATAGTAAATTTTTCAAAAATTAATTTTTTACTGTCGCAAATTTTAAATATGACAGGGATTGCCTTTTCTACAGTAAATTTTTCAAAAAATAATTTTCTACTGTCGCAAATTTTAATTGCGCCAGGGATTGCCTTTTCTATAGTAAATTTTTCAAAAAATAATTTTATACTGTCGCAAATTTTAATTGCGCCAGGAATTGCCTTTTCTATAGTAAATTATTCAAAAAATAATTTTTTACTGTCGCAAATTTTAATTACGCCAGGGATTGCCTTTTTTATAGTAAATTTTTCAAAAATTAATTTTTTACTGTCGCAAATTTTAATGCGCCAGGGATTGCCTTTTCTATAGTAAATTTTTCAAAAACTATTTTTTTACTGTCGCAAGTTTTAATTATGCCAGGGATTGCCTTTTCTACAGTAAATTTTTCAAAAACTAATTTTTTACTGTCGCAAATTTTAATTACGCCAAGGATTCCCTTTTCTATAGTAAATTTTTCAAAAAATAATTTTTTACTGTCGCAAGTTTTAATTGCGCCAGGGATTGCCTTTTCTACAGTAAATTTTTCAAAAAATAACTTTTTACTGTCGCAAATTTTAATTACGCCAGGGATTGCCTTTTCTACAGTAAATTTTTCAAAAACTAATTTTTTACTGTCGCAAATTTTAATTACGCCAAGGATTCCCTTTTCTATAGTAAATTTTTCAAAAAATAATTTTTTACTGTCGCAAGTTTTAATTGCGCCAGGGATTGCCTTTTCTATAGTAAATTATTCAAAAACTAATTTTTAACTGTCGCAAGTTTTAATTACGCCAGAAATTGCCTTTTCTATAGTAAATTTTTCAAAAAATAATTTTTTTCTGTCGCAAATTTTAAATACGCCAGGGATTGCCTTTTCTATAGTAAATTTTTCAAAAAATAATTTTTTACTGTCGCAAGTTTTAATTGCGCCAGGGATTGCCTTTTCTACAGTAAATTTTTCAAAAAATAACTTTTTACTGTCGCAAATTTTAATTACGCCAGGGATTGCCTTTTCTACAGTAAATTTTTCAAAAACTAATTTTTTACTGTCGCAAATTTTAATTACGCCAAGGATTCCCTTTTCTATAGTAAATTTTTCAAAAAATAATTTTTTACTGTCGCAAGTTTTAATTGCGCCAGGGATTGCCTTTTCTATAGTAAATTATTCAAAAACTAATTTTTAACTGTCGCAAGTTTTAATTACGCCAGAAATTGCCTTTTCTATAGTAAATTTTTCAAAAAATAATTTTTTTCTGTCGCAAATTTTAAATACGCCAGGGATTGCCTTTTCTACAATAAATTTTTCAAAAAATAATTTTCTACAGTCGCAAATTTTAATTGCGCCAGGGATTGCCTTTTCTATAGTAAATTTTTCAAAAAATAGTTTTATACTGTCGCAAATTTTAATTGGGCCAGGGATTGCCTTTTCTATAGTAAATTATTCAAAAAATAATTTTTTACTGTAGCAAATTTTAATTACGCCACGGATTGTCTTTTCTATAGTAAATATATCAAAAATTAATTTTTTACTGTCGCAAATTTTAATTGCGCCAGGGATTGCCTTTTCTATAGTAAATTTTTCAAAAACTATTTTTTTACTGTCGCAAGTTTTAATTACGCCAGGGATTGCCTTTTCTACAGTAAATTTTTCAAAAACTAATTTTTTACTGTCGCAAATTTTAATTACGCCAGGGATTGCCTTTTCTATAGTAAATTTTTCAAAAAATAATTTTTTACTGTCGCAAGTTTTAATTGCGCCAGGGATTGCCTTTTCTACAGTAAATTTTTCAAAAAATATTTTTTTACTGTCGCAAATTTTAATTACGCCAAGGATTGCATTTTCTATAGTAAATTATTCAAAAACTAATTTTTAACTGTCGCAAGTTTTAATTACGCCAGGGATTGCCTTTTCTATAGTAAATTTTTAAAAATTAATTTTTTACTGTCGCAAATTTTAATTACGCCAGGGATTGCCTTTTCTATAGTAAATTATTCAAAAAATAATTTTTTACTGTCGCAAATTTTAATTTCGCCATGGATTGCCTTTTCTATAGTAAATTTTGCAAAAAATAATTTTCTACTGTCGCAAATTTTAATTGCGCCAGGGATTGCCTTTTCTATAGTAAATTTTTCAAAAACTAATTTTTTACTGTCGCAAATTTTAATTACGCCAGGGATTGCCTTTGGTATAGTAAATTTTACAAAAAATAATTTTATACTGTCGCAAATTTTAATTACGCCAGGGATTGCCTTTTCTATAGTAAATTATTCAAAAAATAATTTTTTATTGTCGCAAATTTTAATTACGCCAGGGATTGCCTTTTCTATAGTAAATTTTTCACAAATTAATTTTTTACTGTCGCAAATTTTATATACGCCAGGGATTGCCTTTTCTATAGTAAATTTTTCCAAAACTAATTTTCTACTGTTGCAAATTTTAATTGCGCCAGGGATTGCCTTTTCTATAGTAAATTTTTCACAAATTAATTTTTTACTGTAGCAAATTTTAAATACGCCAAGGATTGCCTTTTCTATAGTAAATTTTTAAAAATTAATTTTTTACTGTCGCAAATTTTAATTACGCCAGGGATTGCCTTTTCTATAGTAAATTATTCAAAAAATAATTTTTTACTGTCGCAAATTTTAATTTCGCCAGGGATTGCCTTTTCTATAGTAAATTTTGCAAAAAATAATTTTCTACTGTCGCAAATTTTAATTGCGCCAGGGATTGCCTTTTCTATAGTAAATTTTTCAAAAACTAATTTTTTACTGTCGCAAATTTTAATTACGCCAGGGATTGCCTTTGGTATAGTAAATTTTACAAAAAATAATTTTATACTGTCGCAAATTTTAATTACGCCAGGGATTGCCTTTTCTATAGTAAATTATTCAAAAAATAATTTTTTATTGTCGCAAATTTTAATTACGCCAGGGATTGCCTTTTCTATAGTAAATTTTTTACTGTCGCAAATTTTATATACGCCAGGGATTGCCTTTTCTATAGTAAATTTTTCCAAAACTAATTTTCTACTGTTGCAAATTTTAATTGCGCCAGGGATTGCCTTTTCTATAGTAAATTTTTCACAAATTAATTTTTTACTGTAGCAAATTTTAAATACGCCAAGGATTGCCTTTTCTATAGTAAATTTTTCAAAAATTAATTTTTTACTGTCGCAAATTTTAAATATGACAGGGATTGCCTTTTCTACAGTAAATTTTTCAAAAAATAATTTTCTACTGTCGCAAATTTTAATTGCGCCAGGGATTGCCTTTTCTATAGTAAATTTTTCAAAAAATAATTTTATACTGTCGCAAATTTTAATTGCGCCAGGAATTGCCTTTTCTATAGTAAATTATTCAAAAAATAATTTTTTACTGTCGCAAATTTTAATTACGCCAGGGATTGCCTTTTTTATAGTAAATTTTTCAAAAATTAATTTTTTACTGTCGCAAATTTTAATGCGCCAGGGATTGCCTTTTCTATAGTAAATTTTTCAAAAACTATTTTTTTACTGTCGCAAGTTTTAATTATGCCAGGGATTGCCTTTTCTACAGTAAATTTTTCAAAAACTAATTTTTTACTGTCGCAAATTTTAATTACGCCAAGGATTCCCTTTTCTATAGTAAATTTTTCAAAAAATAATTTTTTACTGTCGCAAGTTTTAATTGCGCCAGGGATTGCCTTTTCTACAGTAAATTTTTCAAAAAATAACTTTTTACTGTCGCAAATTTTAATTACGCCAGGGATTGCCTTTTCTACAGTAAATTTTTCAAAAACTAATTTTTTACTGTCGCAAATTTTAATTACGCCAAGGATTCCCTTTTCTATAGTAAATTTTTCAAAAAATAATTTTTTACTGTCGCAAGTTTTAATTGCGCCAGGGATTGCCTTTTCTATAGTAAATTATTCAAAAACTAATTTTTAACTGTCGCAAGTTTTAATTACGCCAGAAATTGCCTTTTCTATAGTAAATTTTTCAAAAAATAATTTTTTTCTGTCGCAAATTTTAAATACGCCAGGGATTGCCTTTTCTACAATAAATTTTTCAAAAAATAATTTTCTACAGTCGCAAATTTTAATTGCGCCAGGGATTGCCTTTTCTATAGTAAATTTTTCAAAAAATAGTTTTATACTGTCGCAAATTTTAATTGGGCCAGGGATTGCCTTTTCTATAGTAAATTATTCAAAAAATAATTTTTTACTGTAGCAAATTTTAATTACGCCACGGATTGTCTTTTCTATAGTAAATATATCAAAAATTAATTTTTTACTGTCGCAAATTTTAATTGCGCCAGGGATTGCCTTTTCTATAGTAAATTTTTCAAAAACTATTTTTTTACTGTCGCAAGTTTTAATTACGCCAGGGATTGCCTTTTCTACAGTAAATTTTTCAAAAACTAATTTTTTACTGTCGCAAATTTTAATTACGCCAGGGATTGCCTTTTCTATAGTAAATTTTTCAAAAAATAATTTTTTACTGTCGCAAGTTTTAATTGCGCCAGGGATTGCCTTTTCTATAGTAAATTTTTCAAAAACTAATTTTTTACTGTCGCAAATTTTAATTACGCCAGGGATTGCCTTTGGTATAGTAAATTTTACAAAAAATAATTTTATACTGTCGCAAATTTTAATTACGCCAGGGATTGCCTTTTCTATAGTAAATTATTCAAAAAATAATTTTTTATTGTCGCAAATTTTAATTACGCCAGGGATTGCCTTTTCTATAGTAAATTTTTCACAAATTAATTTTTTACTGTCGCAAATTTTATATACGCCAGGGATTGCCTTTTCTATAGTAAATTTTTCCAAAACTAATTTTCTACTGTTGCAAATTTTAATTGCGCCAGGGATTGCCTTTTCTATAGTAAATTTTTCACAAATTAATTTTTTACTGTAGCAAATTTTAAATACGCCAAGGATTGCCTTTTCTATAGTAAATTTTTAAAAATTAATTTTTTACTGTCGCAAATTTTAATTACGCCAGGGATTGCCTTTTCTATAGTAAATTATTCAAAAAATAATTTTTTACTGTCGCAAATTTTAATTTCGCCAGGGATTGCCTTTTCTATAGTAAATTTTGCAAAAAATAATTTTCTACTGTCGCAAATTTTAATTGCGCCAGGGATTGCCTTTTCTATAGTAAATTTTTCAAAAACTAATTTTTTACTGTCGCAAATTTTAATTACGCCAGGGATTGCCTTTGGTATAGTAAATTTTACAAAAAATAATTTTATACTGTCGCAAATTTTAATTACGCCAGGGATTGCCTTTTCTATAGTAAATTATTCAAAAAATAATTTTTTATTGTCGCAAATTTTAATTACGCCAGGGATTGCCTTTTCTATAGTAAATTTTTTACTGTCGCAAATTTTATATACGCCAGGGATTGCCTTTTCTATAGTAAATTTTTCCAAAACTAATTTTCTACTGTTGCAAATTTTAATTGCGCCAGGGATTGCCTTTTCTATAGTAAATTTTTCACAAATTAATTTTTTACTGTAGCAAATTTTAAATACGCCAAGGATTGCCTTTTCTATAGTAAATTTTTCAAAAATTAATTTTTTACTGTCGCAAATTTTAAATATGACAGGGATTGCCTTTTCTACAGTAAATTTTTCAAAAAATAATTTTCTACTGTCGCAAATTTTAATTGCGCCAGGGATTGCCTTTTCTATAGTAAATTTTTCAAAAAATAATTTTATACTGTCGCAAATTTTAATTGCGCCAGGAATTGCCTTTTCTATAGTAAATTATTCAAAAAATAATTTTTTACTGTCGCAAATTTTAATTACGCCAGGGATTGCCTTTTTTATAGTAAATTTTTCAAAAATTAATTTTTTACTGTCGCAAATTTTAATGCGCCAGGGATTGCCTTTTCTATAGTAAATTTTTCAAAAACTATTTTTTTACTGTCGCAAGTTTTAATTATGCCAGGGATTGCCTTTTCTACAGTAAATTTTTCAAAAACTAATTTTTTACTGTCGCAAATTTTAATTACGCCAAGGATTCCCTTTTCTATAGTAAATTTTTCAAAAAATAATTTTTTACTGTCGCAAGTTTTAATTGCGCCAGGGATTGCCTTTTCTACAGTAAATTTTTCAAAAAATAACTTTTTACTGTCGCAAATTTTAATTACGCCAGGGATTGCCTTTTCTATAGTAAATTATTCAAAAACTAATTTTTAACTGTCGCAAGTTTTAATTGCGCCAGGGATTGCCTTTTCTATAGTAAATTTTTAAAAATTAATTTTTTACTGTCGCAAATTTTAATTACGCCAGGGATTGCCTTTTCTATAGTAAATTATTCAAAAAATAATTTTTTACTGTCGCAAATTTTAATTTCGCCATGGATTGCCTTTTCTATAGTAAATTTTGCAAAAAATAATTTTCTACTGTCGCAAATTTTAATTGCGCCAGGGATTGCCTTTTCTATAGTAAATTTTTCAAAAACTAATTTTTTACTGTCGCAAATTTTAATTACGCCAGGGATTGCCTTTGGTATAGTAAATTTTACAAAAAATAATTTTATACTGTCGCAAATTTTAATTACGCCAGGGATTGCCTTTTCTATAGTAAATTATTCAAAAAATAATTTTTTATTGTCGCAAATTTTAATTACGCCAGGGATTGCCTTTGGTATAGTAAATTATTCAAAAAATAATTTTTAACTGTCGCAAGTTTTAATTACGCCAGGGATTGCCTTTTCTATAGTAAATTTTTAAAAATTAATTTTTTACTGTCGCAAATTTTAATTACGCCAGGGATTGCCTTTTCTATAGTAAATTATTCAAAAAATAATTTTTTACTGTCGCAAATTTTAATTTCGCCATGGATTGCCTTTTCTATAGTAAATTTTGCAAAAAATAATTTTCTACTGTCGCAAATTTTAATTGCGCCAGGGATTGCCTTTTCTATAGTAAATTTTTCAAAAACTAATTTTTTACTGTCGCAAATTTTAATTACGCCAGGGATTGCCTTTGGTATAGTAAATTTTACAAAAAATAATTTTATACTGTCGCAAATTTTAATTACGCCAGGGATTGCCTTTTCTATAGTAAATTATTCAAAAAATAATTTTTTATTGTCGCAAATTTTAATTACGCCAGGGATTGCCTTTGGTATAGTAAATTATTCAAAAAATAATTTTTTACTGTCGCAAATTTTAATTTCGCCATGGATTGCCTTTTCTATAGTAAATTTTGCAAAAAATAATTTTCTACTGTCGCAAATTTTAATTGCGCCAGGGATTGCCTTTTCTATAGTAAATTTTTCAAAAACTAATTTTTTACTGTCGCAAATTTTAATTACGCCAGGGATTGCCTTTGGTATAGTAAATTTTACAAAAAATAATTTTATACTGTCGCAAATTTTAATTACGCCAGGGATTGCCTTTTCTATAGTAAATTATTCAAAAAATAATTTTTTATTGTCGCAAATTTTAATTACGCCAGGGATTGCCTTTTCTATAGTAAATTTTTCACAAATTAATTTTTTACTGTCGCAAATTTTATATACGCCAGGGATTGCCTTTTCTATAGTAAATTTTTCCAAAACTAATTTTCTACTGTTGCAAATTTTAATTGCGCCAGGGATTGCCTTTTCTATAGTAAATTTTTCACAAATTAATTTTTTACTGTAGCAAATTTTAAATACGCCAAGGATTGCCTTTTCTATAGTAAATTTTTAAAAATTAATTTTTTACTGTCGCAAATTTTAATTACGCCAGGGATTGCCTTTTCTATAGTAAATTTTTCAAAAATTAATTTTTTACTGTCGCAAATTTTAAATATGACAGGGATTGCCTTTTCTACAGTAAATTTTTCAAAAAATAATTTTCTACTGTCGCAAATTTTAATTGCGCCAGGGATTGCCTTTTCTATAGTAAATTTTTCAAAAAATAATTTTATACTGTCGCAAATTTTAATTGCGCCAGGAATTGCCTTTTCTATAGTAAATTATTCAAAAAATAATTTTTTACTGTCGCAAATTTTAATTACGCCAGGGATTGCCTTTTTTATAGTAAATTTTTCAAAAATTAATTTTTTACTGTCGCAAATTTTAATGCGCCAGGGATTGCCTTTTCTATAGTAAATTTTTCAAAAACTATTTTTTTACTGTCGCAAGTTTTAATTATGCCAGGGATTGCCTTTTCTACAGTAAATTTTTCAAAAACTAATTTTTTACTGTCGCAAATTTTAATTACGCCAAGGATTCCCTTTTCTATAGTAAATTTTTCAAAAAATAATTTTTTACTGTCGCAAGTTTTAATTGCGCCAGGGATTGCCTTTTCTACAGTAAATTTTTCAAAAAATAACTTTTTACTGTCGCAAATTTTAATTACGCCAGGGATTGCCTTTTCTACAGTAAATTTTTCAAAAACTAATTTTTTACTGTCGCAAATTTTAATTACGCCAAGGATTCCCTTTTCTATAGTAAATTTTTCAAAAAATAATTTTTTACTGTCGCAAGTTTTAATTGCGCCAGGGATTGCCTTTTCTATAGTAAATTATTCAAAAACTAATTTTTAACTGTCGCAAGTTTTAATTACGCCAGAAATTGCCTTTTCTATAGTAAATTTTTCAAAAAATAATTTTTTTCTGTCGCAAATTTTAAATACGCCAGGGATTGCCTTTTCTACAATAAATTTTTCAAAAAATAATTTTCTACAGTCGCAAATTTTAATTGCGCCAGGGATTGCCTTTTCTATAGTAAATTTTTCAAAAAATAGTTTTATACTGTCGCAAATTTTAATTGGGCCAGGGATTGCCTTTTCTATAGTAAATTATTCAAAAAATAATTTTTTACTGTAGCAAATTTTAATTACGCCACGGATTGTCTTTTCTATAGTAAATATATCAAAAATTAATTTTTTACTGTCGCAAATTTTAATTGCGCCAGGGATTGCCTTTTCTATAGTAAATTTTTCAAAAACTATTTTTTTACTGTCGCAAGTTTTAATTACGCCAGGGATTGCCTTTTCTACAGTAAATTTTTCAAAAACTAATTTTTTACTGTCGCAAATTTTAATTACGCCAGGGATTGCCTTTTCTATAGTAAATTTTTCAAAAAATAATTTTTTACTGTCGCAAGTTTTAATTGCGCCAGGGATTGCCTTTTCTACAGTAAATTTTTCAAAAAATATTTTTTTACTGTCGCAAATTTTAATTACGCCAAGGATTGCATTTTCTATAGTAAATTATTCAAAAACTAATTTTTAACTGTCGCAAGTTTTAATTACGCCAGGGATTGCCTTTTCTATAGTAAATTTTTAAAAATTAATTTTTTACTGTCGCAAATTTTAATTACGCCAGGGATTGCCTTTTCTATAGTAAATTATTCAAAAAATAATTTTTTACTGTCGCAAATTTTAATTTCGCCATGGATTGCCTTTTCTATAGTAAATTTTGCAAAAAATAATTTTCTACTGTCGCAAATTTTAATTGCGCCAGGGATTGCCTTTTCTATAGTAAATTTTTCAAAAACTAATTTTTTACTGTCGCAAATTTTAATTACGCCAGGGATTGCCTTTGGTATAGTAAATTTTACAAAAAATAATTTTATACTGTCGCAAATTTTAATTACGCCAGGGATTGCCTTTTCTATAGTAAATTATTCAAAAAATAATTTTTTATTGTCGCAAATTTTAATTACGCCAGGGATTGCCTTTTCTATAGTAAATTTTTCACAAATTAATTTTTTACTGTCGCAAATTTTATATACGCCAGGGATTGCCTTTTCTATAGTAAATTTTTCCAAAACTAATTTTCTACTGTTGCAAATTTTAATTGCGCCAGGGATTGCCTTTTCTATAGTAAATTTTTCACAAATTAATTTTTTACTGTAGCAAATTTTAAATACGCCAAGGATTGCCTTTTCTATAGTAAATTTTTAAAAATTAATTTTTTACTGTCGCAAATTTTAATTACGCCAGGGATTGCCTTTTCTATAGTAAATTATTCAAAAAATAATTTTTTACTGTCGCAAATTTTAATTTCGCCAGGGATTGCCTTTTCTATAGTAAATTTTGCAAAAAATAATTTTCTACTGTCGCAAATTTTAATTGCGCCAGGGATTGCCTTTTCTATAGTAAATTTTTCAAAAACTAATTTTTTACTGTCGCAAATTTTAATTACGCCAGGGATTGCCTTTGGTATAGTAAATTTTACAAAAAATAATTTTATACTGTCGCAAATTTTAATTACGCCAGGGATTGCCTTTTCTATAGTAAATTATTCAAAAAATAATTTTTTATTGTCGCAAATTTTAATTACGCCAGGGATTGCCTTTTCTATAGTAAATTTTTTACTGTCGCAAATTTTATATACGCCAGGGATTGCCTTTTCTATAGTAAATTTTTCCAAAACTAATTTTCTACTGTTGCAAATTTTAATTGCGCCAGGGATTGCCTTTTCTATAGTAAATTTTTCACAAATTAATTTTTTACTGTAGCAAATTTTAAATACGCCAAGGATTGCCTTTTCTATAGTAAATTTTTCAAAAATTAATTTTTTACTGTCGCAAATTTTAAATATGACAGGGATTGCCTTTTCTACAGTAAATTTTTCAAAAAATAATTTTCTACTGTCGCAAATTTTAATTGCGCCAGGGATTGCCTTTTCTATAGTAAATTTTTCAAAAAATAATTTTATACTGTCGCAAATTTTAATTGCGCCAGGAATTGCCTTTTCTATAGTAAATTATTCAAAAAATAATTTTTTACTGTCGCAAATTTTAATTACGCCAGGGATTGCCTTTTTTATAGTAAATTTTTCAAAAATTAATTTTTTACTGTCGCAAATTTTAATGCGCCAGGGATTGCCTTTTCTATAGTAAATTTTTCAAAAACTATTTTTTTACTGTCGCAAGTTTTAATTATGCCAGGGATTGCCTTTTCTACAGTAAATTTTTCAAAAACTAATTTTTTACTGTCGCAAATTTTAATTACGCCAAGGATTCCCTTTTCTATAGTAAATTTTTCAAAAAATAATTTTTTACTGTCGCAAGTTTTAATTGCGCCAGGGATTGCCTTTTCTACAGTAAATTTTTCAAAAAATAACTTTTTACTGTCGCAAATTTTAATTACGCCAGGGATTGCCTTTTCTACAGTAAATTTTTCAAAAACTAATTTTTTACTGTCGCAAATTTTAATTACGCCAAGGATTCCCTTTTCTATAGTAAATTTTTCAAAAAATAATTTTTTACTGTCGCAAGTTTTAATTGCGCCAGGGATTGCCTTTTCTATAGTAAATTATTCAAAAACTAATTTTTAACTGTCGCAAGTTTTAATTACGCCAGAAATTGCCTTTTCTATAGTAAATTTTTCAAAAAATAATTTTTTTCTGTCGCAAATTTTAAATACGCCAGGGATTGCCTTTTCTACAATAAATTTTTCAAAAAATAATTTTCTACAGTCGCAAATTTTAATTGCGCCAGGGATTGCCTTTTCTATAGTAAATTTTTCAAAAAATAGTTTTATACTGTCGCAAATTTTAATTGGGCCAGGGATTGCCTTTTCTATAGTAAATTATTCAAAAAATAATTTTTTACTGTAGCAAATTTTAATTACGCCACGGATTGTCTTTTCTATAGTAAATATATCAAAAATTAATTTTTTACTGTCGCAAATTTTAATTGCGCCAGGGATTGCCTTTTCTATAGTAAATTTTTCAAAAACTATTTTTTTACTGTCGCAAGTTTTAATTACGCCAGGGATTGCCTTTTCTACAGTAAATTTTTCAAAAACTAATTTTTTACTGTCGCAAATTTTAATTACGCCAGGGATTGCCTTTTCTATAGTAAATTTTTCAAAAAATAATTTTTTACTGTCGCAAGTTTTAATTGCGCCAGGGATTGCCTTTTCTACAGTAAATTTTTCAAAAAATATTTTTTTACTGTCGCAAATTTTAATTACGCCAAGGATTGCATTTTCTATAGTAAATTATTCAAAAACTAATTTTTAACTGTCGCAAGTTTTAATTACGCCAGGGATTGCCTTTTCTATAGTAAATTTTTAAAAATTAATTTTTTACTGTCGCAAATTTTAATTACGCCAGGGATTGCCTTTTCTATAGTAAATTATTCAAAAAATAATTTTTTACTGTCGCAAATTTTAATTTCGCCATGGATTGCCTTTTCTATAGTAAATTTTGCAAAAAATAATTTTCTACTGTCGCAAATTTTAATTGCGCCAGGGATTGCCTTTTCTATAGTAAATTTTTCAAAAACTAATTTTTTACTGTCGCAAATTTTAATTACGCCAGGGATTGCCTTTGGTATAGTAAATTTTACAAAAAATAATTTTATACTGTCGCAAATTTTAATTACGCCAGGGATTGCCTTTTCTATAGTAAATTATTCAAAAAATAATTTTTTATTGTCGCAAATTTTAATTACGCCAGGGATTGCCTTTTCTATAGTAAATTTTTCACAAATTAATTTTTTACTGTCGCAAATTTTATATACGCCAGGGATTGCCTTTTCTATAGTAAATTTTTCCAAAACTAATTTTCTACTGTTGCAAATTTTAATTGCGCCAGGGATTGCCTTTTCTATAGTAAATTTTTCACAAATTAATTTTTTACTGTAGCAAATTTTAAATACGCCAAGGATTGCCTTTTCTATAGTAAATTTTTAAAAATTAATTTTTTACTGTCGCAAATTTTAATTACGCCAGGGATTGCCTTTTCTATAGTAAATTATTCAAAAAATAATTTTTTACTGTCGCAAATTTTAATTTCGCCAGGGATTGCCTTTTCTATAGTAAATTTTGCAAAAAATAATTTTCTACTGTCGCAAATTTTAATTGCGCCAGGGATTGCCTTTTCTATAGTAAATTTTTCAAAAACTAATTTTTTACTGTCGCAAATTTTAATTACGCCAGGGATTGCCTTTGGTATAGTAAATTTTACAAAAAATAATTTTATACTGTCGCAAATTTTAATTACGCCAGGGATTGCCTTTTCTATAGTAAATTATTCAAAAAATAATTTTTTATTGTCGCAAATTTTAATTACGCCAGGGATTGCCTTTTCTATAGTAAATTTTTTACTGTCGCAAATTTTATATACGCCAGGGATTGCCTTTTCTATAGTAAATTTTTCCAAAACTAATTTTCTACTGTTGCAAATTTTAATTGCGCCAGGGATTGCCTTTTCTATAGTAAATTTTTCACAAATTAATTTTTTACTGTAGCAAATTTTAAATACGCCAAGGATTGCCTTTTCTATAGTAAATTTTTCAAAAATTAATTTTTTACTGTCGCAAATTTTAAATATGACAGGGATTGCCTTTTCTACAGTAAATTTTTCAAAAAATAATTTTCTACTGTCGCAAATTTTAATTGCGCCAGGGATTGCCTTTTCTATAGTAAATTTTTCAAAAAATAATTTTATACTGTCGCAAATTTTAATTGCGCCAGGAATTGCCTTTTCTATAGTAAATTATTCAAAAAATAATTTTTTACTGTCGCAAATTTTAATTACGCCAGGGATTGCCTTTTTTATAGTAAATTTTTCAAAAATTAATTTTTTACTGTCGCAAATTTTAATGCGCCAGGGATTGCCTTTTCTATAGTAAATTTTTCAAAAACTATTTTTTTACTGTCGCAAGTTTTAATTATGCCAGGGATTGCCTTTTCTACAGTAAATTTTTCAAAAACTAATTTTTTACTGTCGCAAATTTTAATTACGCCAAGGATTCCCTTTTCTATAGTAAATTTTTCAAAAAATAATTTTTTACTGTCGCAAGTTTTAATTGCGCCAGGGATTGCCTTTTCTACAGTAAATTTTTCAAAAAATAACTTTTTACTGTCGCAAATTTTAATTACGCCAGGGATTGCCTTTTCTATAGTAAATTATTCAAAAACTAATTTTTAACTGTCGCAAGTTTTAATTGCGCCAGGGATTGCCTTTTCTATAGTAAATTTTTCAAAAATTAATTTTTTACTGTCGCAAATTTTAATTGCGCCAGGGATTGCCTTTTCTATAGTAAATTTTTCAAAAACTAATTTTTTACTGTCGCAAATTTTAATTACGCCAGGGATTGCCTTTGGTATAGTAAATTTTACAAACAATAATATTATACTGTCGCAAATTTTAATTACGCCAGGGATTGCCTTTTCTATAGTAAATTATTCAAAAAATAATTTTTTACTGTCGCAAATTTTAATTACGCCAGGGATTGCCTTTTCTATAGTAAATTTTTCACAAATTAATTTTTTACTGTCGCAAATTTTATATACGCCAGGGATTGCCTTTTCTATAGTAAATTTTTCCAAAACTAATTTTCTACTGTTGCAAATTTTAATTGCGCCAGAGATTGCCCTTTCTACAGTAAATTTTTCAAAAAATAATTTTTTACTGTCTCAAATTTTAAATACCCCAGGGATTGCCTTTTATATAGTAAATTTTTCAAAAACTAATTTTTTACTGTCGCAAATTTTAATTACGCCAGGGATTGCCTTTTCTATAGTAAATTTTTCAAAAAATAATTTTATACTGTCGCAAATTTTAATTGCGCCAAGGATTGCCTTTTCTATAGTAAATTTTTCAAAAAATAATTTTCTACTGTCGCAAATTTTAAATACGCCAGGGATTGCCTTTTCTTTAGTAAATTTTTCAAAAATTAATGCTTTACTGTCGCAAATATTAAATCCGCCAGGGATTGCCTTTTCTATAGTAAATTATTCAAAAAATAATTTTTTACTGTCGCAAATTTTAATTACGCCAGGGATTGCCTTTTCTATAGTAAATTTTTCACAAATTAATTTTTTTACTGTAGCAAATTTTAAATACGCCAAGGATTGCCTTGTCTAAAGTAAATTTTTCAAAAATTAATTTTTTACTGTCGCAAATTTTAAATACGCCAGGGATTGCCTTTTCTACAGTAAATTTTTCAAAAAATAATTTTCTACTGTCGCAAATTTTAATTGCGCCTGGGATTGCCTTTTCTATAGTAAATTTTTCAAAAAATAATTTTATACTGTCGCAAATTTTAATTGCGCCAGGGATTGCCTTTTCTATAGTAAATTATTCAAAAAATATTTTTTTACTGTCGCAAGTTTTAATTACGCCAGGGATTGCCTTTTCTACAGTAAATTTTTCAAAAACTAATTTTTTACTGTCGCAAATTTTAATTACGCCAAGGATTCCCTTTTCTATAGTAAATTTTTCAAAAAATAATTTTTTACTGTCGCAAGTTTTAATTGCGCCAGGGGTTGCCTTTTCTACAGTAAATTTTTCAAAAAATAACTTTTTACTGTCGCAAATTTTAATTACGCCAGTGATTGCCTTTTCTATAGTAAATTATTCAAAAACTAATTTTTAACTGTCGCAAGTTTTAATTACGCCAGAAATTGCCTTTTCTATAGTAAATTTTTCAAAAATTAATTTTTTACTATCGCAAATTTTAAATACGCCAGGGATTGCCTTTTCTATAGTAAATTTTTCAAAAATTAATTTTTTACTGTCGCAAATTTTAATTGCGCCAGGGATTGCCTTTTCTATAGTAAATTTTTCAAAAACTATTTTTTTACTGTCGCAAGTTTTAATTACGCCAGGGATTGCCTTTTCTACAGTAAATTTTTCAAAAACTAATTTTTTACTGTCGCAAATTTTAATTACGCCAAGGATTCCCTTTTCTATAGTAAATTTTTCAAAAAATAATTTTTTACTGTCGCAAGTTTTAATTGCGCCAGGGATTGCCTTTTCTACAGTAAATTTTTCAAAAAATAACTTTTTACTGTCGCAAATTTTAATTACGCCAGTGATTGCCTTTTCTATAGTAAATTATTCAAAAACTAATTTTTAACTGTCGCAAGTTTTAATTACGCCAGAAATTGCCTTTTCTACAGTCAATTTTTCAAAAAATAATTTTTTACTGTCGCAAATTTTAATTACGCCAGGGATTGCCTCTTCTATAGTAAATTATTCAAAAACTAATTTTTAACTGTCGCAAGTTTTAATTACGCCAGGGATTGCCTTTTCTATAGTAAATTTTTCACAAATTAATTTTTTACTGTAGCAAATTTTAAATACGCCAGGGATTGCCTTTTCTATAGTAAATTTTTCAAAAATAATTTTTTACTATCGCAAATTTTAAATACGCCAGGGAGTGCCTTTTCTACAGTAAATTTTTCAAAAAATAATTTTCTACTGTCGCAAATTTTAATTGCGCCAGGGATTGCCTTTTCTATAGTAAATTTTTCAAAAAATAATTTTATACTGTCGCAAATTTTAATTGCGCCAGGGATTGCCTTTTCTATAGTAAATTATTCAAAAAATAATTTTTTACTGTCGCAAATTTTAATTACGCCCAGGGATTGCCTTTTCTATAGTAAATTTTTCAAAAATTAATTTTTTACTGTCGCAAATTTTAATTGTGCCAGGGATTGCCTTTTCTATAGTAAATTTTTCAAAAACTATTTTTTTACTGTCGCAAGTTTTAATTACGCCAGGGATTGCCTTTTCTACAGTAAATTTTTCAAAAACTAATTTTTTACTGTCGCAAATTTTAATTACGCCAGGGATTGCCTTTTCTATAGTAAATTTTTCAAAAAATAATTTTTTACTGCCGCAAGTTTTAATTGCGCCAGGGATTGCCTTTTCTACAGTAAATTTTTCAAAAAAAAATTTTTTACTGTCGCAAATTTTAATTACGCCAGGGATTGCCTTTTCTATAGTAAATTATTCAAAAACTAATTTTTAACTGTCGCAAGTTTTAATTACGCCAGGGATTGCCTTTTCTATAGGAAATTTTTCAAAAATTAATTTTTTACTGTCGCAAATTTTAATTACGCCAGGGATTGCCTTTTCTATAGTAAATTTTTCAAAAACTAATTTTTTTACTGTCGCAAATTTTAATTACGCCAGGGATTGCCTTTTCTATAGTAAATTTTACAATAAATAATTTTATACTCTCGCAAATTTAATTGCGCCAGGGATTGGCTCTTCTATAGTAAATTATTCAAAAAATAATTTTTTACAGTCGCAAATTTTTAAATACGCCAGGGATTGCCTCTTCTATAGTAAATTTTGCAAAGAATAATTTTTTAATGTCGCACATTTTAAATACGCCAGGGATTGCCTTTTCTACAGTAAATTTTGCAAAAAATAATTTTCTACTGTCGCAAATTTTATATACGCCAGGGATTGCCTATTCTATAGTAAATTTTTTCACAAATTAATTTTTTACTGTCGCATATTTTAAATACGCCAGGTACTGCCTTTTCTATAGTAAATTTTTCAAAAACTAATTTTTTACTGTCGCAAATTTTAATTACGACAGGGATTGCCTTTTCTATAGTAAATTTTCAAAAAATAATTTTTTACTGTCACAAGCTTTAATTGCGCCAGGGATTGCCTTTTCTATAGTAGATTTTTCAAAAATTAATTTTATACTGTCGCAAATTTTAATTACGCCAGGGATTGCCTTTTCTATAGTAAATTATTCAAAAAATAATTTTTTACTGTCGCAAATTTTAATTACGCCAGGGATTGCCTTTTTCTATAGTAAATTTTTCACAAATTAATTTTTTACTGTCGCAAATTTTAAATACGCCAGGGATTGCCTTTTCTATAGTAAATTTTCAAAACTAATTTTCTACTGTCGCAAATTTTAATTGGCCCAGGGATTACCATTTCTACAGTAAATTTTTCAAAAAATAATTTGTTACTGTCGCAAATTTTAAATACGCCAGGGATTGCCTTTTCTATAGTAAATTTTTCAAAAAATAATTTTATACTGTCGCAAATTTTAATTGCGACAAGGATTGCCTTTTCTATAGTAAATTTTTCAAAAAATAATTTTCTACTGTCGCAAATTTTAAATACGCCAGGGATTGACTTTTTCTTTAGTAAATTTTTCAAAAATTAATTTTTTACTGTCGCAAATATTAAATCCGCCAGGGATTGCCTTTTCTAAAGTAAATTATTCAAAAAATAATTTTTTACTGTCGCAAATTTTAATGACGACAGGGATTGCCTTTTCTATAGTAAATTTTTCACAAATTAATTTTTTACTGTAGCAAATTTTAAATACGCCAGGTATTGCGTTTTCTATAGTAAATTTTTCAAAAATTAATTTTTTACTGTCGCAAATTTTAAATACGCCAGGGGATTGCCTTTTCTACAGTAATTTTTCAAAAAATTATTTTATACTGTCGCAAATTTTAATTGCGCCAAGGATGCCTTTTCTATAGTAAATTTTTCAAAAATAATTTTCTACTGTCGCAAATTTTAAATACGCCAGGGATTACCTTTTCTTTAGTAAATTTTTCACAAATTAATTTTTTACTGTCGCAAATATTAAATCCGCAGGGATTGCCTTTTCTATAGTAAATTATTCAAGAAATAATTTTTTACTGTCGCAAATCTTAATTACGCCAGGATTGCCTTTTCTATAGTAAATTTTTCACAATTAATTTTTTACTGTAGCAAATTTTAAATACGCCAGGGATTGCCTTTTCTATAGTAAATTTTTCAAAAATTAATTTTT
The DNA here is from genome assembly GCA_963930735.1 of Dioctria linearis. NCBI lineage: Eukaryota > Metazoa > Arthropoda > Insecta > Diptera > Asilidae > Dioctria > Dioctria linearis. Next base: position 27,186 of record CAWVNZ010000970.1, on the reverse strand, counting down.
TACTGTCGCAAATTTTAAATACGCCAGGGATTGCCTTTTCTACAGTAAGTTTTTCAAAAAATAATTTTCTACTGTCGCAAATTTTAATTGCGCCAGGGATTGCCTTTTCTATAGTAAATTTTTCAAAAAATCATTTTATACTGTCGCAAATTTTAATTGCGCCAGGGATTGCCTTTTCTATAGTAAATTATTCAAAAAATAATTTTTTACTCTCGCAAATTTTAATTACGCCAGGGATTGCCTTTTCTATAGTAAATTTTTCAAAAATTAATTTTTTACTGTCGCAAATTATAATTGCGCCAGGGATTGCCTTTTCTATAGTAAATTTTTCAAAAACTATTTTTTTACTGTCGCAAGTTTTAATTACGCCAGGGATTGCCTTTTCTACAGTAAATTTTTTAAAAACTAATTTTTTACTGTCGCAAATTTTAATTACGCCAGGGATTGCCTTTTCTATAGTAAATTTTTCAAAAAATTATTTTTTACTGTCGCAAGTTTTAATTGCGCCAGGGATTGCCTTTTCTACAGTAAATTTTTCAAAAAATAATTTTTTACTGTCGCAAATTTTAATTACGCCAGGGATTGCCTTTTCTATAGTAAATTATTCAAAAACTAATTTTTAACTGTCGCAAGTTTTAATTACGCCAGGGATTGCCTTTTCTATAGTAAATTTTTCAAAAATTAATTTTTTACTGTCGCAAATTTTAAATACGCCAGGGATTGCCATTTCTACAGTAAATTTTTCAAAAAATAATTTTCTACTCTCGCAAATTTTAATTGCGCCAGGGATTGCCATTTCTATAGAAAATTTTTCAAAAAATAATTTTATACCGTCGCAAATTTTAATTGCGCCAGGGATTGCCTTTTCTATAGTAAATTATTCAAAAAATAATTTTTTACTGTCGCAAATTTTAATTACGCCAGGGATTGCCTTTTCTATAGAAAATTTTTCAAAAAATAATTTTTTACTGTCGCAAATTTTAATTACGCCAGGGATTGCCTTTTCTATAGTAAATTATTCAAAAACTAATTTTTAACTGTCGCACGTTTTAATTACGCCAGGGATTGCCTTTTCTATAGTAAATTTTTCACAAATTAATTTTTTACTATAGCAAATTTTAATTGCGCCAGGGATTGCTTTTTCTATAGTAAATTATTCAAAAAATAATTTTTTACTGTCGCAAATTTTAATTACGCCAGGGATTGCCTTTTCTATATTAAATTTTTCAAAAATTAATTTTTTACTGTCGCAAATTTTAATTGCGCCAGGGATTGCCTTTTCTATAGTAAATTTTTTAAAAACTATTTTTTTACTGTCGCAAGTTTTAATTACGCCAGGGATTGCCTTTTCTACAGTAAATTTTTCAAAAACTAATTTTTTACTGTCGCAAATTTTAATTACGCCAGGGATTGCCTTTTCTTTAGTTAATTTTTCAAAAATTAATTTTTTACTGTCGCAAATATTAAATCCGCCAGGGATTTGCATTTTCTATAGTAAATTATTCAAAAAATAATTTTTTACTGTCGCAAATTTTAATTACGCCAGGGATTGCCTTTTCTATAGTAAATTTTTCACAAATTAATTTTTTACTGTAGCAAATTTTTAAATACGCCAGGTATTGCCTTTTCTATAGTAAATTTTTCAAAAATTAATTTTTTACTGTCGCAAATTTTAAATACGCCAGGGATTGCCTTTTCTACAGTAAATTTTTCAAAAATAATTTTATACTGTCGCAAATTTAATTGCGCCAAGGATGGCCTTTTCTATAGTAAATTTTTCAAAAATAATTTTCTACTGTAGCAAATTTTAAATACGCCAGGGGATTGCCTTTTCTTTAGTAAATTTTTCAAAAATTAATTTTTTACTGTCGCAAATATTAAATCCGCAGGGATTGCCTTTTCTATAGTAAATTATTAAAAAAATAATTTTTTACTGTCGCAAATTTTAATTACGCCAGGGATTGCCTTTTCTATAGTAAATTTTTCAAAATTAATTTTTTTACTGTCGCAAAGTTTAAATACGCCAGGGATTGCCTTTTCTACAGTAAATTTTTCAAAAAATAATTTTCTACTTTCGCAAATTTTAATTGCGCCAGGGATTGCCTTTTCTATAGTAAATTTTTCAAAAATAATTTTATACTGTCGCAAATTTTAATTGCGCCAGGGATTGCCTTTTCTATAGTAAATTATTGAAAAAATAATTTTTTACTGTCGCAAATTTTAATTACGCCAGGGATTGCCTTTTCTATAGTAAATTTTTCAAAAATTAATTTTTTACTGTCGCAAATTTTAATTGCGCCAGGATTGCCTTTTCTACAGTAAATTTTTCAAAAAATAATTTTTTACTGTCGCAAATTTTAATTACGCCAGGGATTGCCTTTTCTATAGTAAATTATTCAAAAACTAATTTTTAACTGTCGCAAGTTTTAATTACGCCAGGGATTGCCTTTTCTACAGTAAATTTTTCAAAAATTAATTTTTTACTGTCGCAAATTTTAAATACGCCAGGGATTGCCTTTTCTACAGTAAATTTTTCAATATAATTTTTTACTGTCGCAAATTTTAATTGCGCCAGGGATTGCCTTTTCTATAGAAAATTTTTCAAAAAATAATTTTATACTGTCGCAAATTTTAATTGCGCCAGGGATTGCCTTTTCTATAGTAAATTATTCAAAAACTAATTTTTAACTGTCGCAAGTTTTAATTACGCCAGGGATTGCCTTTTCTATAGTAAATTTTTCACATATTAATTTTTTACTATAGCAAATTTTAATTGCGCCAGAGATTGCCTTTTCTATAGTAAATTATTCAAAAAATAATTTTTTACTGTCGCAAATTTTAATTACGCCAGGGATTGCCTTTTCTATATTAAATTTTTCAAAAATTAATTTTTTACTGTCGCAAATTTTAATTGCGCCACGGATTGCCTTTTCTATAGTAAATTTTTTAAAAACTATTTTTTTACTGTCGCAAGTTTTAATTACGCCAGGGATTGCCTTTTCTACAGTAAATTATTCAAAAACTAATTTTTTACTGTCGCAAATTTTAATTACGCCAGGGATTGCCTTTTCTTTAGTAAATTTTTCAAAAATTAATTTTTTACTGTCGCAAATATTAAATCCGCCAGGGATTGCCTTTTCTATAGTAAATTATTCAAAAAATAATTTTTTACTGTCGCAAATTTTAATTACGCCAGGGATTGCCTTTTCTATAGTAAATTTTTCACAAATTAATTTTTTACTGTAGCAAATTTTAAATACGCCAAGTATTGCCTTTTCTATAGTAAATTATTCAAAAATTAATTTTTTACTGTCGCAAATTTTAAATACGCCAGGGATTGCCTTTTCTACAGTAAATTTTTCAAAAAATAATTTTATACTGTCGCAAATTTTAATTGCGCCAAGGATGGCCTTTTCTATAGTAAATTTTTCAAAAAATAATTTTCTACTGTCGCAAATTTTAAATACGCCAGGGATTGCCTTTTCTTGAGTAAATTTTTCAAAAATTAATTTTTTACTGTCGCAAATATTAAATCCGCAGGGATTGCCTTTTCTATAGTAAATTATTCAAAAAATAATTTTTTAGTGTCGCAAATTTTAATTACGCCAGGGATTGCCTTTTCTATAGTAAATTTTTCACAAATTAATTTTTTACTGTAGCAAATTTTAAATACGCCAGGGATTGCCTTTTCTATAGTAAATTTTTCAAAAATTAATTTTTTACTGTCGCAAATTTTAAATACGCCAGGGTTTGCCTTTTCTATAGTAAATTTTTCAAAAAATAATTTTATACTGTCGCAAATTTTAATTGCGCCAGGGATTGCCTTTTCTATAGTAAATTATTCAAAAAATAATTTTTTACTGTCGGAAATTTTAATTACGCCAGGGATTGCCTTTTCTGTAGTAAATTTTTCAAAAACTAATTTTTTACTGTCGCAAATTTTAATTGCGCCAGGGATTGCCTTTTCTATAGTAAATTTTTCAAACACTATTTTTTTACTGTCGCAAGTTTTAATTACGCCAGGGATTGCCTTTTCTACAGTAAATTTTTCAAAAACTAATTTTTTACTGTCGCAAATTTTAATTACGCCAGGGATTGCCTTTTCTATAGTAAATTTTTCAAAAAATAATTTTTTACTGTCGCAAGTTTTAATTGCGCCAGGGATTGCCTTTTCTACAGTAAATTTTTCAAAAAATAATTTTTTACTGTCGCAAATTTTAATTACGCAAGGGATTGCCTTTTCTATAGTAAATTATTCAAAAACTAATTTTTAACTGTTGCAAGTTTTAATTACGCCACGGATTGCCTTTTCTACAGTAAATTTTTCAAAATTAATTTTTTACTGTCGCAAATTTTGAATACGCCAGGGATTGCCTTTTCTACATTAAATTTGTCAAAAAATAATTTTCTACTGTCGCAAATTTTAATTGCGCCAGGGATTGCCTTTTCTATTGAAAATTTTTCAAAATATAATTTTATACTGTCGCAAATTTTAATTGCGCCAGGGATTGCCTTTTCTATAGTAAATTATTCAAAAACTAATTTTTAATTGTCGCAAGTTTTAATTACGCCAGGGATTGCTTTTTCTATAGTAAATTTTTCACAAATTAATTTTTTACTGTAGCAAATTTTAAATACGCCAGGGATTCCCTTTTCTATAGTAAATTTTTCACAAATTAATTTTTTACTGTAGCAAATTTTAAATACGCCAGGGATTGCCTTTTCTATAGTAAATTTTTCAAAAAATAATTTTTTACTGTCGCAAATTTTAAATACGCCAGGGATTGCCTTTTCTACAGAAAATTTTTCAAAAAATAATTTTCTATTGTCGCAAATTTTAATTGAACCAGGGATTGCCTTTTCTATAGAAAATTTTTCAAAAAATAATTTTTTACTGTCGGAAATTTTAATTACGCCAGGGATTGCTTTTTCTATAGTAAATTTTTCAAAAAATAATTTTTTACTGTCGCAAATTTTAATTACGCCAGGGATTGCCTTTTCTACAGTAAATTTTTCAAAAACTAATTTTTTACTGTCGCAAATTTTAATTACGCCAGGGATTGCCCTTTCTATAGTAAATTTTTCAAAAAATAATTTTTTACTGTCGCAAGTTTTAATTGCGCCAGGGATTGCCTTTTCTACAGTAAATTTTTCAAAAAATAATTTTTTACTGTCGCAAATTTTAATTACGCAAGGGATTGCCTTTTATATAGTAAATTATTCAAAAACTAATTTTTAACTGTCGCAAGTTTTAATTACGCCACGGATTGCCTTTTCTGCAGTAAATTTTTCAAAAATTAATTTTTTACTGTCGCAAATTTTAAATACGCCAGGGATTGCCTTTTCTACATTAAATTTGTCAAAAAATAATTTTCTACTGTCGCAAATTTTAATTGCGCCAGGGATTGCCTTTTCTATTGAAAATTTTTCAAAATATAATTTAATACTGTCGCAAATTTTAATTGCGCCAGGGATTGCCTTTTCTATAGTAAATTATTCAAAAACTAATTTTTAATTGTCGCAAGTTTTAATTACGCCAGGGATTGCTTTTTCTATAGTAAATTTTTCACAAATTAATTTTTTACTGTAGCAAATTTTAAATACGCCAGGGATTCCCTTTTCTATAGTAAATTTTTCACAAATTAATTTTTTACTGTAGCAAATTTTAAATACGCCAGGGATTGCCTTTTCTATAGTAAATTTTTCAAAAAATAATTTTTTACTGTCGCAAATTTTAAATACGCCAGGGATTGCCTTTTCTACAGAAAATTTTTCAAAAAATTATTTTCTATTGTCGCAAATTTTAATTGAACCAGGGATTGCCTTTTCTATAGAAAATTTTTCAAAAAATAATTTTTTACTGTCGCAAATTTTAATTACGCCAGGGATTGCTTTTTCTATAGTAAATTTTTCAAAAAATAATTTTTTACTGTCGCAAATTTTAAATACGCCAGGGATTGCCTTTTCTTTAGTAAATTTTTCAAAAATTAATTTTTACTGTCGCAAATATTAAATCCGCCAGGGATTGCCTTTTCTATAGTAAATTATTCAAAAAATAATTTTTTACTGTCGCAAATTTTAATTACGCCAGGGATTGCCTTTTCTATAGTAAATTTTTCACAAATTAATTTTTTACTGTAGCAAATTTTAAATACGCCAGGGATTCCCTTTTCTATAGTAAATTTTTCACAAATTAATTTTTTACTGTAGCAAATTTTAATTACGCCAGGGATTGCTTTTTCTATAGTAAATTTTTCAAAAAATAATTTTTTACTGTCGCAAATTTTAAATACGCCAGGGATTGCCTTTTCTTTAGTAAATTTTTCAAAAATTAATTTTTACTGTCGCAAATATTAAATCCGCCAGGGATTGCCTTTTCTATAGTAAATTATTCAAAAAATAATTTTTTACTGTCGCAAATTTTAATTACGCCAGGGATTGCCTTTTCTATAGTAAATTTTTCACAAATTAATTTTTTACTGTAGCAAATTTTAAATACGCCAGGGATTGCCTTTTCTATAGTAAATTTTTCACAAATTAATTTTTTACTGTAGCAAATTTTAAATACGCCAGGGATTGCCTTTTCTATAGTAAATTTTTCAAAAAATAATTTTTTACTGTCGCAAATTTTAAATACGCCAGGGATTGCCTATTGTCGCAAATTTTAATTGAACCAGGGATTGCCTTTTCTATAGTAAATTTTTCAAAAAATAATTTTTTACTGTCGCAAATTTTAAATACGCCAGGGATTGCCTTTCTTTAGTAAATTTTTCAAAAATTAATTTTTACTGTCGCAAATATTAAATCCGCCAGGGATTGCCTTTTCAATAGTAAATTATTCAAAAAATAATTTTTTACTGTCGCAAATTTTAATTACGCCAGGGATTGCCTTTTCTATAGTAAATTTTTCACAAATTAATTTTTTACTGTAGCAAATTTTAAATACGCCAGGGATTGCCTTTTCTATAGTAAATTTTTCAAAAATTAATTTTTTACTCTCGCAAATTTTAAACACGCCAGGTATTGCCTTTTGTACAGTAAATTTTTCAAAAAATAATTTTCTACTGTCGCAAATTTTAATTGCGCCAGGGATTGCCTTTTCTTTAGTAAATTTTTCAAAAAATAATTTTATACTGTCGCAAATTTTAATTGCGCCAGGGATTGCCTTTTCTATAGTAAATTATTCAAAAAATAATTTTTTACTGTCGCAAATTTTAATTGCGCCAGGGATTGCCTTTTCTACAGTAAATTTTTCAAAAAATAATTTTTTACTGTAGCAAATTTTAAATACGCCAGGGATTGCCTTTTCTACAGTAAATTTTTCAAAAAATAGTTTTCTACTGTCGCAAATTTTAATTGCGCCAGGGATTGCCTTTTCTATAGTAAATTTTTCAAAAACTAATTTTCTACTGTCGCAAATTTTAATTGCGCCAGGGATTGCCTTTTCTATAGTAAATTTTTCAAAAACTAATTTTCTACTGTCGCAAATTTTAATTACGCCAGGGATTGCCTTTTCTACAGTAAATTTTTCAAAAACTAATTTTTTACAGTCGCAAATTTTAATTACGCCAGGGATTGCCTTTTCTACAGTAAGATTTTCACAAATTAATTTTTTACTGTAGCAAATTTTAAATACGCCAGGGATTGCCTTTTCCATAGTAAATTTTTCAAAAAATAATTTTTTACTGTTGCAAATTTTAAATACGCCAGGGATTGCCTTTTCTATAGTAAATTTTTCAAAAAATAATTTTTTACTGTCGCAAGTTTTAATTGCGCCAGGGATTGCCTTTTTTACAGTAAATTTTTCAAAAAATAATTTTTTACTGTCGCAAATTTTAATTACGCCAGGGATTGCCTTTTCTATAGTAAATTTTGCAAAAAAATAATTTTTTAATGTCGCAAATTTTAAATACGCCAGGGATTGCCTTTTCTGCAGTAAATTTTTCAAAAAAATAATTTTCTACTGTCGCGACAGGGATTGCCTTTTCTATAGTAAATTTTTCAAAAACTAATTTTCTACTGTCGCAAATTTTAATTGCGCCAGGGATTGCCTTTTCTATAGTAAATTATTCAAAAAATAATTTGCTACAGTCGCAAATTTTAATTACGCCAAGGATTGCCTTCTCTATAGTATATTTTTCACAAATTAATTTTTTACTGTAGCAAATTTTAAATACGCCAGGGATTGCCTTTTCTATAGTAAATTTTTCAAAAAATAATTGTTTACTGTCGCAAATTTTAAATACGCCAGGGATTGGCTTTTTACAGTAAATTTTCAAAAAATAATTATCTACTGTCGCAAATTTTAATTGCGCCAGGGATTGCCTTTTCTATAGTAAATTTTTCAAAAACTATTTTTTTACTGTCGCAAGTTTTAATTACGCCAGGAATTGCCTTTTCTACAGTAAATTTTTCAAAAACTAATTTTTTACAGTCGCAAATTTTAATTACGCCAGGGATTGCCTATTCTATAGTAAATTTTTCAAAAACTAATTTTCTACTGTCGCAAATTTTAATTGCGCCAGGGATTGCCTTTTCTACAGTAAATTTTTCAAAAAATAATTTTTTACTGTAGCAAATTTTAAATACGCCAGGGATTGTCTTTTCTATAGTAAATTTTTCAAAAAATAATTTTTTACTGTCGCAAATTTTAAATACGCCAGGGATTGCCTTTTCTACAGTAAATTTTTCAAAAAATAATTTTCTACTGTCGCAAGTTTTAATTACGCCAGGGATTGCCTTTTATATAGTAAATTTTTCACAAATTAATTTTTTACTGTAGCAAATTTTAAATACGCCAGGTATTGCCTTTTTTATAGTAAATTTTTCAAAAAATAATTTTTTACTGTCGCAAATTTTAAATACGCCAGGGATTGCCTTTTCTATAGTAAATTTTTCAAAAAATAATTTTTTACTGTCGCAAATTTTAAATATGCCAGGGATTGCCTTTTCTATAGTAAATTTTTCACAAATTAATTTTTTACTGTAGCAAATTTTAATTACGCTAGGGATTGCCTTTTCTATAGTAAATTTTTCACAAATTAATTTTTTATTGTAGCAAATTTTAAATACTCCAGGGATTGCCTTTTCTATAGTAAATTTTTCAAAAAATAATTTTTTACTGTCGCAAATTTTAAATACGCCAGGGATTGCCTTTTCTACAGTAAATTTTTCAAAAAATAATTTTCTACTGTCGCAAATTTTAATTGCGCCAGGGATTGCCTTTTCTATAGTAAATTTTTCAAAAAATAATTGTTTACTGTCGCAAATTTTAAATACGCCAGGGATTGCCTTTTCTATAGTATATTTTTCAAAAATTAATTTTTTACTGTCGCAAATTTTAATTGCGACAGTGATTGCCTTTTCTATAGTAAATTTTTCAAAAACTATTTTTTTTACTGCCGCAAGTTTTAATTACGCCAGGGATTGCCTTTTCTACAGTAAATTTTTCAAAAACTAATTTTTTACTGTCGCAAATTTTAATTACGCCAGGGATTGCCTTTTCTATAGTTAATTTTTCAGAAAATAATTTTTTACTGTCGCAAGTTTTAATTGCGCCAGGGATTGCCTTTTCTACAGTAAATTTTTCAAAAAATAATTTTTTACTGTCGCAAATTTTAATTACGCCAGGGATTGCCTTTTCTATAGTAAATTATTCAAACACTAATTTTTAACTGTCGCAAGTTTTAATTACGCCAGGGATTGCCTTTTCTATAGTAAATTTTTCACAAATTAATTTTTTACTGTAGCAAATTTTAAATACGCCAGGGATTGCCTTTTCTATAGTAAATTTTTGAAAAAATAATTTTTTACTGTCGCAAATATTAAATACGCCAGGGATTGCCTTTCTATAGTATATTTTTCACAAATTAATTTTTTACTGTCGCAAGTTTTAATTACGCCAGGGATTGCCTTTTTTATAGTATATTTTTCACAAATTAATTTTTTACTGTAGCAAATTTCAAATACGCCAGGGACTGCCTTTTCTACAGTAAATTTTTCAAAAAATAATTTTCTACTGTCGCAAATTTTAATTGCGCCAGGGATTGCCTTTTCTATAGTAAATTTTTCAAAAAATAATTTTATACTGTCGCAAATTTTAATTGCGCCAGGAATTGCCTTTTCTATTGTAAATTATTCAAAAAATAATTTTTTACTGTCGCAAATTTTTATTACGCCATTGATTGCCTTTGCTACAGTAAATTTTTCAAAAAATAATTTTTTACTGTCGCAAATTTTAATTACGCAAGGGATTGCCTTTTATATAGTAAATTATTCAAAAACTAATTTTTTAACTGTCGCAAGTTTTAATTACGCCACGGATTGCCTTTTCTGCAGTAAATTTTTCAAAAATTAATTTTTTACTGTCGCAAATTTTAAATACGCCAGGGATTGCCTTTTCTACATTAAATTTGTCAAAAAATAATTTTCTACTGTCGCAAATTTTAATTGCGCCAGGGATTGCCTTTTCTATTGAAAATTTTTCAAAATATAATTTAATACTGTCGCAAATTTTAATTGCGCCAGGGATTGCCTTTTCTATAGTAAATTATTCAAAAACTAATTTTTAATTGTCGCAAGTTTTAATTACGCCAGGGATTGCTTTTTCTATAGTAAATTTTTCACAAATTAATTTTTTACTGTAGCAAATTTTAAATACGCCAGGGATTCCCTTTTCTATAGTAAATTTTTCACAAATTAATTTTTTACTGTAGCAAATTTTAAATACGCCAGGGATTGCCTTTTCTATAGTAAATTTTTCAAAAAATAATTTTTTACTGTCGCAAATTTTAAATACGCCAGGGATTGCCTTTTCTACAGAAAATTTTTCAAAAAATTATTTTCTATTGTCGCAAATTTTAATTGAACCAGGGATTGCCTTTTCTATAGAAAATTTTTCAAAAAATAATTTTTTACTGTCGCAAATTTTAATTACGCCAGGGATTGCTTTTTCTATAGTAAATTTTTCAAAAAATAATTTTTTACTGTCGCAAATTTTAAATACGCCAGGGATTGCCTTTTCTTTAGTAAATTTTTCAAAAATTAATTTTTACTGTCGCAAATATTAAATCCGCCAGGGATTGCCTTTTCTATAGTAAATTATTCAAAAAATAATTTTTTACTGTCGCAAATTTTAATTACGCCAGGGATTGCCTTTTCTATAGTAAATTTTTCACAAATTAATTTTTTACTGTAGCAAATTTTAAATACGCCAGGGATTCCCTTTTCTATAGTAAATTTTTCACAAATTAATTTTTTACTGTAGCAAATTTTAATTACGCCAGGGATTGCTTTTTCTATAGTAAATTTTTCAAAAAATAATTTTTTACTGTCGCAAATTTTAAATACGCCAGGGATTGCCTTTTCTTTAGTAAATTTTTCAAAAATTAATTTTTACTGTCGCAAATATTAAATCCGCCAGGGATTGCCTTTTCTATAGTAAATTATTCAAAAAATAATTTTTTACTGTCGCAAATTTTAATTACGCCAGGGATTGCCTTTTCTATAGTAAATTTTTCACAAATTAATTTTTTACTGTAGCAAATTTTAAATACGCCAGGGATTGCCTTTTCTATAGTAAATTTTTCACAAATTAATTTTTTACTGTAGCAAATTTTAAATACGCCAGGGATTGCCTTTTCTATAGTAAATTTTTCAAAAAATAATTTTTTACTGTCGCAAATTTTAAATACGCCAGGGATTGCCTTTTCTACAGAAAATTTTTCAAAAAATAATTTTCTATTGTCGCAAATTTTAATTGAACCAGGGATTGCCTTTTCTATAGTAAATTTTTCAAAAAATAATTTTTTACTGTCGCAAATTTTAAATACGCCAGGGATTGCCTTTCTTTAGTAAATTTTTCAAAAATTAATTTTTACTGTCGCAAATATTAAATCCGCCAGGGATTGCCTTTTCAATAGTAAATTATTCAAAAAATAATTTTTTACTGTCGCAAATTTTAATTACGCCAGGGATTGCCTTTTCTATAGTAAATTTTTCACAAATTAATTTTTTACTGTAGCAAATTTTAAATACGCCAGGGATTGCCTTTTCTATAGTAAATTTTTCAAAAATTAATTTTTTACTCTCGCAAATTTTAAACACGCCAGGTATTGCCTTTTGTACAGTAAATTTTTCAAAAAATAATTTTCTACTGTCGCAAATTTTAATTGCGCCAGGGATTGCCTTTTCTTTAGTAAATTTTTCAAAAAATAATTTTATACTGTCGCAAATTTTAATTGCGCCAGGGATTGCCTTTTCTATAGTAAATTATTCAAAAAATAATTTTTTACTGTCGCAAATTTTAATTGCGCCAGGGATTGCCTTTTCTACAGTAAATTTTTCAAAAAATAATTTTTTACTGTAGCAAATTTTAAATACGCCAGGGATTGCCTTTTCTACAGTAAATTTTTCAAAAAATAGTTTTCTACTGTCGCAAATTTTAATTGCGCCAGGGATTGCCTTTTCTATAGTAAATTTTTCAAAAACTAATTTTCTACTGTCGCAAATTTTAATTGCGCCAGGGATTGCCTTTTCTATAGTAAATTTTTCAAAAACTAATTTTCTACTGTCGCAAAGTTTAATTACGCCAGGGATTGCCTTTTCTACAGTAAATTTTTCAAAAACTAATTTTTTACAGTCGCAAATTTTAATTACGCCAGGGATTGCCTTTTCTACAGTAAGATTTTCACAAATTAATTTTTTACTGTAGCAAATTTTAAATACGCCAGGGATTGCCTTTTCCATAGTAAATTTTTCAAAAAATAATTTTTTACTGTTGCAAATTTTAAATACGCCAGGGATTGCCTTTTCTATAGTAAATTTTTCAAAAAATAATTTTTTACTGTCGCAAGTTTTAATTGCGCCAGGGATTGCCTTTTTTACAGTAAATTTTTCAAAAAATAATTTTTTACTGTCGCAAATTTTAATTACGCCAGGGATTGCCTTTTCTATAGTAAATTTTGCAAAAAAATAATTTTTTAATGTCGCAAATTTTAAATACGCCAGGGATTGCCTTTTCTGCAGTAAATTTTTCAAAAAAATAATTTTCTACTGTCGCGACAGGGATTGCCTTTTCTATAGTAAATTTTTCAAAAACTAATTTTCTACTGTCGCAAATTTTAATTGCGCCAGGGATTGCCTTTTCTATAGTAAATTATTCAAAAAATAATTTGCTACAGTCGCAAATTTTAATTACGCCAAGGATTGCCTTCTCTATAGTATATTTTTCACAAATTAATTTTTTACTGTAGCAAATTTTAAATACGCCAGGGATTGCCTTTTCTATAGTAAATTTTTCAAAAAATAATTGTTTACTGTCGCAAATTTTAAATACGCCAGGGATTGGCTTTTTACAGTAAATTTTCAAAAAATAATTATCTACTGTCGCAAATTTTAATTGCGCCAGGGATTGCCTTTTCTATAGTAAATTTTTCAAAAACTATTTTTTTACTGTCGCAAGATTTAATTACGCCAGGAATTGCCTTTTCTACAGTAAATTTTTCAAAAACTAATTTTTTACAGTCGCAAATTTTAATTACGCCAGGGATTGCCTATTCTATAGTAAATTTTTCAAAAACTAATTTTCTACTGTCGCAAATTTTAATTGCGCCAGGGATTGCCTTTTCTACAGTAAATTTTTCAAAAAATAATTTTTTACTGTAGCAAATTTTAAATACGCCAGGGATTGTCTTTTCTATAGTAAATTTTTCAAAAAATAATTTTTTACTGTCGCAAATTTTAAATACGCCAGGGATTGCCTTTTCTACAGTAAATTTTTCAAAAAATAATTTTCTACTGTCGCAAGTTTTAATTACGCCAGGGATTGCCTTTTATATAGTAAATTTTTCACAAATTAATTTTTTACTGTAGCAAATTTTAAATACGCCAGGTATTGCCTTTTTTATAGTAAATTTTTCAAAAAATAATTTTTTACTGTCGCAAATTTTAAATACGCCAGGGATTGCCTTTTCTATAGTAAATTTTTCAAAAAATAATTTTTTACTGTCGCAAATTTTAAATATGCCAGGGATTGCCTTTTCTATAGTAAATTTTTCACAAATTAATTTTTTACTGTAGCAAATTTTAATTACGCTAGGGATTGCCTTTTCTATAGTAAATTTTTCACAAATTAATTTTTTATTGTAGCAAATTTTAAATACTCCAGGGATTGCCTTTTCTATAGTAAATTTTTCAAAAAATAATTTTTTACTGTCGCAAATTTTAAATACGCCAGGGATTGCCTTTTCTACAGTAAATTTTTCAAAAAATAATTTTCTACTGTCGCAAATTTTAATTGCGCCAGGGATTGCCTTTTCTATAGTAAATTTTTCAAAAAATAATTGTTTACTGTCGCAAATTTTAAATACGCCAGGGATTGCCTTTTCTATAGTAAATTTTTCAAAAATTAATTTTTTACTGTCGCAAATTTTAATTGCGACAGTGATTGCCTTTTCTATAGAAAATTTTTCAAAAACTATTTTTTTTACTGCCGCAAGTTTTAATTACGCCAGGGATTGCCTTTTCTACAGTAAATTTTTCAAAAACTAATTTTTTACTGTCGCAAATTTTAATTACGCCAGGGATTGCCTTTTCTATAGTTAATTTTTCAGAAAATCATTTTTTACTGTCGCAAGTTTTAATTGCGCCAGGGATTGCCTTTTCTACAGTAAATTTTTCAAAAAATAATTTTTTACTGTCGCAAATTTTAATTACGCCAGGGATTGCCTTTTCTATAGTAAATTATTCAAACACTAATTTTTAACTGTCGCAAGTTTTAATTACGCCAGGGATTGCCTTTTCTATAGTAAATTTTTCACAAATTAATTTTTTACTGTAGCAAATTTTAAATACGCCAGGGATTGCCTTTTCTATAGTAAATTTTTGAAAAAATAATTTTTTACTGTCGCAAATATTAAATACGCCAGGGATTGCCTTTCTATAGTATATTTTTCACAAATTAATTTTTTACTGTCGCAAGTTTTAATTACGCCAGGGATTGCCTTTTTTATAGTATATTTTTCACAAATTAATTTTTTACTGTAGCAAATTTCAAATACGCCAGGGACTGCCTTTTCTACAGTAAATTTTTCAAAAAATAATTTTCTACTGTCGCAAATTTTAATTGCGCCAGGGATTGCCTTTTCTATAGTAAATTTTTCAAAAAATAATTTTATACTGTCGCAAATTTTAATTGCGCCAGGAATTGCCTTTTCTATTGTAAATTATTCAAAAAATAATTTTTTACTGTCGCAAATTTTTATTACGCCATTGATTGCCTTTGCTACAGTAAATTTTTCAAAAACTAATTTTTTACTGTCGCAAATTTTAATTACGCCATGGATTGCCTTTTCTATAGTAAATTTTGCAAAAATTAATTTTTTACTGCCGCAAATTTTAAATCCGCCAGGGATTGTCTTTTCTATAGTAAATTATTCAAAAAATAATATTTTACTGTCGCAAATTTTAATTACGCCAGGGATTGCCTTTTCTATAGTAAATTTTTCAAAAAATAATGTTTAACTGTCGCAAGTTTTAATTACGCCAGGGATTGCCTTTTCTATAGTAAATTTTTCACAAATTAATTTTTTACTGTAGCAAATTTTAAATACGCCAGGGATTGCCTTTTCTACAGTAAATTTGTGAAAAAATAATTTTTTACTGTCGCAAATTTTAAATACGCCAGGGGTTGCCTTTTCTATAGTAAATTTTTCACAAATTAATTTTTTACTGTAGCAAATTTTAAATACGCCAGGGATTGCCTTTTCTATAGTAAATTTTTCAAAAAATAATTTTTTACTGTCGCAAATTTTAAATACGCCAGGTATTGCCTTTTCTACAGTAAATTTTTCAAAAAATAATTTTCTACTGTCGCAAATTTTAATTGCGCCAGGGATTGCCTTTTCTATAGAAAATTTTTCAAAAAATAATTTTATACTGTTGCAAATTTTAATTGCGACAGGGATTGCCTTTTCTATAGTAAATTATTCAAAAAATAATGTTTTACTGTCGCAAATTTTAATTACGCCAAGGATTGCCTTTTCTATAGTAAATTATTCAAAAACTAATTTTTAACTGTCGCAAGTTTTAATTACCCCAGGGATTGCCTTTTCTATAGTATATTTTTCACAAATTAATTTTTTATTGTAGCAAATTTTAAATACGCCAGGGATTGCCTTTTCTATAGTAAATTTTTCAAAAAATAATTTTTTACTGTCGCAAATTTCAAATACGCCAGGGATTGCCTTTTCTACAGTAAATTTTTCAAAAAATAATTTTCTACTGTCGCAAATTTTAATTGCGCCAGGGATTGCCTTTTCTATAGTAAATTTTTCAAAAAATAATTTTGTACTGTCGCAAATTTTAATTGCGCCAGGGATTGCCTTTTCTATAGTAAATTATTCAAAAAATAATTTTTTACTGTCGCAAATTTTTATTACGCCAGGGATTGCCTTTTCTACAGTAAATTTTTCAAAAACTAATTTTTTACAGTCGCAAATTTTAATTACGCCAGGGATTGCCTATTCTATAGTAAATTTTTCAAAAACTAATTTTCTACTGTCGCAAATTTTAATTGCGCCAGGGATTGCCTTTTCTACAGTAAATTTTTCAAAAAATAATTTTTTACTGTAGCAAATTTTAAATACGCCAGGGATTATCTTTTCTATAGTAAATTTTTCAAAAAATAATTTTTTACTGTCGCAAATTTTAAATACGCCAGGGATTGCCTTTTCTACAGAAAATTTTTCAAAAAATAATTTTCTACTGTCGCAAGTTTTAATTACGCCAGGGATTGCCTTTTCTATAGTAAATTTTTCACAAATTAATTTTTTACTGTAGCAAATTTTAAATACGCCAGGTATTGCCTTTTTTATAGTAAATTTTTCAAAAAATAATTTTTTACTGTCGCAAATTTTAAATACGCCAGGGATTGCCTTTTCTATAGTAAATTTTTCAAAAAATAATTTTTTACTGTCGCAAATTTTAAATACGCCAGGGATTGCCTTTTCTACAGTAAATTTTTCAAAAAATAATTTTCTACTGTCGCAAATTTTAATTGCGCCAGGGATTGCCTTTTCTATAGTAAATTTTTCAAAAAATAATTTTATACTGTCGCAAATTTTAATTGCGCCAGGGATTGCCTTTTCTATTGTAAATTATTCAAAAAATAATTTTTTACTGTCGCAAATTTTTATTACGCCATTGATTGCCTTTGCTACAGTAAATTTTTCAAAAACTAATTTTTTACTGTCGCAAATTTTAATTACGCCATGGATTGCCTTTTCTATAGTAAATTTTGCAAAAATTAATTTTTTACTGCCGCAAATTTTAAATCCGCCAGGGATTGCCTTTTCTATAGTAAATTTTTCAAAAAATAATATTTTACTGTCGCAAGTTTTAATTACGCCAGGGATTGCCTTTTCTATAGTAAATTTTTCAAAAATTAATTTTTTACTGTCGCAAATTTTAATTGCGACAGTGATTGCCTTTTCTATAGTAAATTTTTCAAAAACTATTTTTTTTACTGCCGCAAGTTTTAATTACGCCAGGGATTGCCTTTTCTACAGTAAATTTTTCAAAAACTAATTTTTTACTGTCGCAAATTTTAATTACGCCAGGGATTGCCTTTTCTATAGTTAATTTTTCAGAAAATAATTTTTTACTGTCGCAAGTTTTAATTGCGCCAGGGATTGCCTTTTCTACAGTAAATTTTTCAAAAAATAATTTTTTACTGTCGCAAATTTTAATTACGCCAGGGATTGCCTTTTCTATAGTAAATTATTCAAACACTAATTTTTAACTGTCGCAAGTTTTAATTACGCCAGGGATTGCCTTTTCTATAGTAAATTTTTCACAAATTAATTTTTTACTGTAGCAAATTTTAAATACGCCAGGGATTGCCTTTTCTATAGTAAATTTTTGAAAAAATAATTTTTTACTGTCGCAAATATTAAATACCTTTGCAAAAATTAATTTTTTACTGCCGCAAATTTTAAATCCGCCAGGGATTGTCTTTTCTATAGTAAATTATTCAAAAAATAATATTTTACTGTCGCAAATTTTAATTACGCCAGGGATTGCCTTTTCTATAGTAAATTTTTCAAAAAATAATGTTTAACTGTCGCAAGTTTTAATTACGCCAGGGATTGCCTTTTCTATAGTAAATTTTTCACAAATTAATTTTTTACTGTAGCAAATTTTAAATACGCCAGGGATTGCCTTTTCTACAGTAAATTTGTGAAAAAATAATTTTTTACTGTCGCAAATTTTAAATACGCCAGGGGTTGCCTTTTCTATAGTAAATTTTTCACAAATTAATTTTTTACTGTAGCAAATTTTAAATACGCCAGGGATTGCCTTTTCTATAGTAAATTTTTCAAAAAATAATTTTTTACTGTCGCAAATTTTAAATACGCCAGGTATTGCCTTTTCTACAGTAAATTTTTCAAAAAATAATTTTCTACTGTCGCAAATTTTAATTGCGCCAGGGATTGCCTTTTCTATAGAAAATTTTTCAAAAAATAATTTTATACTGTCGCAAATTTTAATTGCGACAGGGATTGCATTTTCTATAGTAAATTATTCAAAAAATAATGTTTTACTGTCGCAAATTTTAATTACGCCAAGGATTGCCTTTTCTATAGTAAATTATTCAAAAACTAATTTTTAACTGTCGCAAGTTTTAATTACCCCAGGGATTGCCTTTTCTATAGTATATTTTTCACAAATTAATTTTTTATTGTAGCAAATTTTAAATACGCCAGGTATTGCCTTTTCTATAGTAAGTTTTTCAAAAAATAATTTTTTACTGTCGCAAATTTCAAATACGCCAGGGATTGCCTTTTCTACAGTAAATTTTTCAAAAAATAATTTTCTACTGTCGCAAATTTTAATTGCGCCAGGGATTGCCTTTTCTATAGTAAATTTTTCAAAAAATAATTTTGTACTGTCGCAAATTTTAATTGCGCCAGGGATTGCCTTTTCTATAGTAAATTATTCAAAAAATAATTTTTTACTGTCGCAAATTTTTATTACGCCAGGGATTGCCTTTTCTACAGTAAATTTTTCAAAAACTAATTTTTTTGCTGTCGCAAATTTTAATTACGCCAGGGATTGCCTTTTCTATAGTAAATTTTGCAAAAATTAATTTTTTACTGTCGCAAATTTTAAATCCGCCAGGGATTGTCTTTTCTATAGTAAATTATTCAAAAAATAATTTTTTACTGTCGCAAATTTTAATTACGCCAGGGATTGCCTTTTCTATAGTAAATTTTTCAAAAAATAATTTTCTACTTCGCAAATTTTAATTGCGCCAGGGATTGCCTTTTCTATAGTAAACTTTTCAAAAAATAATTTTTTACTGTCGCAAGTTTTAATTGCGCCAGGGATTGCCTTTTCTACAGTAAATTTTTTAAAAAATAATTTTTTACTGTCGCAAATTTTAATTGCGCCAGGGATTGCCTTCTCTATAGTAAATTATTCAAAAAATAATTTGCTACTGTCGGAAATTTTAATTACGCCAGGGATTGCCTTTTCTACAGTAAATTTTTCAAAAAATAATTTTCTACTGTCGCAAATTTTAATTGCGCCAGGGATTGCCTTTTCTATAGTACATTTTTCAAAAACTATTTTATTACTGTCGCAAGTTTTAATTACGCCAGGGATTGCCTTTTCTACAGTAAATGTTTCAAAAACTAGTTTTTTACAGTCGCAAATTTTAATTACGCCAGGGATTGCCTTTTCTATAGTAAATTTTTCAAAAACTAATTTTCTACTCTCGCAAATTTTAATTGCGCCAGGGATTGCCTTTTCTACAGTAAATTTTTCAAAAAATAATTTTTTACTGTAGCAAATTTTAAATACGCCAGGGATTGCCTTTTCTATAGTAAATTTTTCAAAAAATAATTTTTTACTGTCGCAAATTTTAAATACGCCAGGGATTGCCTTTTCTACAGTAAGTTTTTCACAAATTAATTTTTTACTGTAGCAAATTTTAAAAACGCCAGGGATTGCCTTTTCCATAGTAAATTTTTCAAAAAATAATTTTTTACTGTCGCAAATTTTAAATACGCCAGGGATTGCCTTTTCTATAGTAAATTTTTCAAAAAATAATTTTTTACTGTCGCAAGTTTTAATTGCGCCAGAGATTGCCTTTTCTATAGTAAATTTTTCAAAAAATAATTTTTTACTGTCGCAAATTTTAATTACGCCAGGGATTGCCTTTTCTATAGTAAATTTTGCAAAAAATAATTTTTTAATGTCGCAAATTTTAAATACGCCAGGGATTGCCTTTTCTGCAGTAAATTTTTCAAAAAAATAATTTTCTACTGTCGCAAATTTTAATTGCGCCAGGGATTGCCTTTTCTACAGTAAATTTTTCAAAAAATAATTTTCTATTGTCGCAAATTTTAATTGCGCCAGGGATTGCCTTTTCTATAGTAAATTTTTCAAAAAATAATTTTATACTGTCGCAAATTTTAATTGCGCCAGGGATTGCCTTTTCTATAGTAAATTTTTCAAAAAATAATTTTTTACTGTCGCAAATTTTAAATACGCCAGGGATTGCCTTTTCTACAGTAAGTTTTTCACAAATTAGTTTTTTACTGTAGCAAATTTTAAATACGCCAGGGATTGCCTTTTCCATAGTAAATTTTTCAAAAAATAATTTTTTACTGTCGCAAATTTTAAATACGCCAGGGATTGCCTTTTCTGCAGTAAATTTTTCAAAAAAATAATTTTCTACTGTCGCAAATTTTAATTGCGCCAGGGATTGCCTTTTCTATAGTAAATTTTTCAAAAAATAATTTTATACTGTCGCAAATTTTAATTACGCCAGGGATTGCCTTTTCTACAGTAAATTTTTCAAAAATTAATTTTTCACTGTCGCAAATTTTAATTGCGACAGGGATTGCCTTTTCTATAGTAAATTTTTCAAAAACTAATTTTCTACTCTCGCAAATTTTAATTGCGCCAGGGATTGCCTTTTCTATAGTAAATTATTCAAAAAATAATTTGCTGCTGTCGCAAATTTTAATTACGCCAGGGATTGCCTTCTCTATAGTAAATTTTTCACAAATTAATTTTTTACTGTAGCAAATTTTAAATACGCCAGGGATTGCCTTTTCTATAGTAAATTTTTCAAAAAATAATTGTTTACTGTCGCAAATTTTAAATACGCCAGGGATTGCCTTTTCTACAGTAAATTTTTCAAAAAATAATTTTCTACTGTCGCAAATTTTAATTGCGCCAGGGATTGCCTTTTCTATAGTAAATTTTTCAAAAACTCTTTTTTTACTGTCGCAAGTTTTAATTACGCCAGGGATTGCCTTTTCTACAGTAAATTTTTCAAAAACTAATTTTTTACAGTCGCAAATTTTAATTACGCCAGGGATTGCCTTTTCTACAGTAAATTTTTCAAAAACTAATTTTCTACTGTCTCAAATTTTAATTGCGCCAGGGATTGCCTTTTATATAGTAAATTTTTCAAAAAATAATTTTATAATGTCGCAAATTTTAATTATGCCAGGGATTGCCTTTTCTACAGTAAATTTTTCAAAAACTAATTTTTTACAGTCGCAAATTTTAATTACCCAGGGATTGCCTTTTCTACAGTAAATTTTTCAAAAAATAATTTTCTACTGTCGCAAATTTTAATTGCGCCAGGGATTGCCTTTTCTATAGTAAATTTTTCAAAAAATAATTTTATAATGTCGCAGATTTTAATTGCGCCAGGGATTGCCTTTTCTATAGTAAATTATTCAAAAACTAATTCTTAACTGTCGCAAGTTTTAATTACGCCAGGGATTGCCTTTTCTATAGTAAATTTTTCAAAAACTATTTTTTTACTGTCGCAAGTTTTAATTACGCCAGGGATTGCCTTTTCTACAGTAAATTTTTCAAAGACTAATTTTTTACAGTCGCAAATTTTAATTACGCCAGGGATTGCCTTTTCTACAGTAAAGTTTTCAAAAAATAATTTTCTATTGTCGCAAATTTTAATTGCGCCAGGGATTGCCTTTTCTATAGTAAATTTTTCAAAAAATAATTTTATACTGTCGCAAATTTTAATTGCGCCAGGAATTGCCTTTTCTATAGTAAATTATTCAAAAACTAATTTTTAACTGTCGCAAGTTTTAATTACGCCAGGGATTGCCTTTTCTATAGTAAATTTTTCACAAATTAATTTTTTACTGTAGCAAATTTTAAATACGTCAGGTATTGCCTTTTTTATAGTAAATTTTTCAAAAAATAATTTTTTACTGTCGCAAATTTTAAATACGCCAGGATTGCCTTTTCTATAGTAAATTTTTCAAAAAATAATTTTTTACTGTCGCAAATTTTAAATACGCCAGGGATTGCCTTTTCTATAGTAAATTTTTCACAAATTAATTTTTTACTGTAGCAAATTTTAATTACGCTAGGGATTGCCTTTTCTATAGTAAATTTTTCACAAATTAATTTTTTACTGTAGCCAATTTTAAATACTCCAGGGATTGCCTTTTCTATAGTAAATTTTTCAAAAAATAATTTTTTACTGTCGCAAATTTTAAATACGCCAGGGATTGCCTTTTCTAAAGTAAATTTTTCACAAATTAATTTTTTACTCTAGCAAATTTTAAATACGTCAGGTATTGCCTTTTTTATAGTAAATTTTTCAAAAAATAATTTTTTACTGTCGAAAATTTTAAATACGCCAAGGATTGCCTTTTCTATAGTAAATTTTTCAAAAAATAATTTTTTACTGTCGCAAATTTTAAATACGCCAGGGATTGCCTTTTCTATAGTAAATTTTTCACAAATTAATTTTTTACTGTAGCAAATTTTAATTACGCTAGGTATTGCCTTTTCTATAGTAAATTTTTCACAAATTAATTTTTTACTGTAGCAAATTTTAAATACGCAAGGGATTGCCTTTTCTGCAGTAAATTTTTCAAAAAATAATTTTCTACTGTAGCAAATTTTAATTACGCTAGGGATTGCCTTTTCCATAGTAAATTTTTCACAAATTAATTTTTTACTGTAGCAAATTTTAAATACGCCAGGGATTGCCTTTTCTATAGTAAATTTTTCACAAATTAATTTTTTACTGTAGCAAATTTTAAATACGTCAGGTATTGCCTTTTTTATAGTAAATTTTTCAAAAAATAATTTTTTACTGTCGCAAATTTTAAATACGCCAGGGATTGCCTTTTCTATAGTAAATTTTTCAAAAAATAATTGTTTATTGTCGCAAATTTTAAATACGCCAGGGATTGCCTTTTCTATAGTAAATTTTTCACAAATTAATTTTTTACTGTAGCAAATTTTAATTACGCTAGGGATTGCCTTTTCTATAGTAAATTTTTCACAAATTAATTTTTTACTGTAGCAAATTTTAAATACGTCAGGTATGGCGTTTTTTATAGTAAATTTTTCAAAAAATAATTTTTTACTGTCGCAAATTTTAAATACGCCAGGGATTGCCTTTTCTATAGTAAATTTTTCAAAAAATAATTTTTTACTGTCGCAAATTTTAAATACGCCAGGGATTGCCTTTTCAGTAGTAAATTTATCACAAATTAATTTTTTACTGTAGCAAATTTTAATTACGCTAGGTATTGCCTTTTCTATAGTAAATTTTTGACAAATTAATTTTTTACTGTAGCAAATTTTAAATACGCCAGGGATTGCCTTTTCTGCAGTAAATTTTTCAAAAAATAATTTTCTACTGTAGCAAATTTTAATTACGCTAGGGATTGCCTTTTCCATAGTAAATTTTTCACAAATTAATTTTTTACTGTAGCAAATTTTAAATACGCCAGGGATTGCCTTTTCTATAGTAAATTTTTCACAAATTAATTTTTTACTGTAGCAAATTTTAAATACGTCAGGTATTGCCTTTTTTATAGTAAATTTTTCAAAAAATAATTTTTTACTGTCGCAAGTTTTAATTACGCCAGGGATTGCGTTTTCTACAGTAAATTTTTCAAAAAATAATTTTTTACTGTCGCAAATTTTAATTACGCCAGAGATTGCGTTTTCTATAGTAAATTTTGCAAAAAATAATTTTTTAATGTCGCGAATTTTAAATACGCCAGGGATTGCCTTTTCTGGAGTAAATTTTTCAAAAATAATTTTCTACTGTCGCAAATTTTAATTGCGCCAGGGATTGCCTTTTCTATAGTAAATTTTTCAAAAAATAATTTTATACTGTCGCAAATTTTAATTGCGCCAGGGATTGCCTTTTCTATAGTAAATTATTCAAAAAATAATTTTTTACTATCGCAAATTTTAATTACGCCAGGGATTGCCTTTTCTATAGTAAATTTTTCAAAAATTAATTTTTTACTGTCGCAAATTTAAATTGCGACAGTGATTGCCTTTTCTATGGTAAATTTTTCAAAAAGTATTTTTTTTACTGCCGCAAGTTTTAATTACGCCAGGGATTGCCTTTTCTACAGTAAATTTTTCAAAAACTAATTTTTTACTGTCGCAAATTTTAATTACGCCAGGGATTGCCTTTTCTATATTTAATTTTTCAAAAAATAATTCTTTACTGTCGCAAGTTTTAATTGCGCCAGGGATTGCCTTTTCTACAGTAAATTTTTCAAAAAAATAATTTTTTACTGTCGCAAATTTTAATTACGCCAGGGATTGCCTTTTCTATAGTAAATTATTCAAAAACTAATTTTTAACTGTCGCAAGTTTTGATTACGCCAGGGATTGCCTTTTCTATAGTAACTTATTCAAAAAATAATTTACTACTGTCGCAAATTTTAATTACGCCAGGGATTGCCTTCTCTATAGTAAATTTTTCACAAATTAATTTTTTACTGTAGCAAATTTTAAATACGCCAGGGATTGCCTTTTCTATAGTAAATTTTTCAAAAAATAATTGTTTACTGTCGCAAATTTTAAATACGCCAGGGATTGCCTTTTCTACAGTTAATTTTTCAAAAAATAAATTTTCTACTGTCGCAAATTTTAATTGCGCCAGGGATTGCCTTTTCTATAAAAAATTTTTCAAAAACAATTTTTTTACTGTCGCAAGTTTTAATTACGCCAGGGATTGCCTTTTCTACAGTAAATTTTTCAAAAACTAATTTTTTACAGTCGCAAATTTTAATTACGCCAGGAATTGCCTTTTCTATAGTAAATTTTTCAAAAACTAATTTTCTACTGTCGCAAATTTTAATTGCGCCAGGGATTGCCTTTTCTACAGTAAATTTTTCAAAAAATAATTTTTTAATGTAGCAAATTTTAAATACGCCAGGGATTGCCTTTTCTATAGTAAATTTTTCAAAAAATAATTTTTTACTGTCGCAAATTTTAAATACGCCAGGGATTGCCCTTTCTACAGTAAATTTTTCAAAAAATAATTTTCTATTGTCGCAAATTTTAATTGCGCCAGGGATTGCCTTTTCTATAGTAAATTTTTCAAAAAATAATTTTATACTGTCGCAAATTTTAATTGCGCCAGGTATTGCCTTTTCTATAGTAAATTTTTCAAAAATTAATTTTTTACTGTCGCAAATTTTAATTGCGACAGTGATTGCCTTTTCTATAGTAAATTTTTCAAAAACAATTTTTTTTACTGCCGCAAGTTTTAATTACGCCAGGGATTGCCTTTTCTACAGTAAATTTTTCAAAAACTAATTTTTTACTGTCGCAAATTTTAATTACGCCAGGGATTGCCTTTTCTATAGTTAATTTTTCAAAAAATAATTTTTTACTGTCGCAAGTTTTAATTGCGCCAGGGATTGCCTTTTCTACAGTAAATTTTTCAAAAAATAATTTTTTACTGTCGCAAATTTTAATTACGCCAGGGATAGCCTTTTCTATAGTAAATTATTCAAAAACTAGTTTTTAAATGTCGCAAGTTTTAATTACGCCAGGGATTGCCTTTTCTATAGTAAATTTTTCAAAAAATAATTGTTTACTGTCGCAAATTTTAAATACGCCAAGGATTGCCTTTTCTATAGTAAATTTTTTAAAAAATAATTTTTTACTGTCGCAAATTTTAAATACGCCAGGGATTGCCTTTTCTATAGTAAATTTTTCACAAATTAATTTTTTACTGTAGCAAATTTTAAATACGCCAGGGATTGCATTTTCTATAGTAAATTTTTCAAAAAATAATTTTTTACTGTCGCAAGTTTTAATTGCGCCAGGGATTGCCTTTTCTACAGTAAATTTTTCAAAAAAATAATTTTTTACTGTCGCAAATTTTAATTACGCCAGGGATTGCCTTTTCTATAGTAAATTATTCAAAAACTAATTTTTAACTGTCGCAAGTTTTGATTACGCCAGGGATTGCCTTTTCTATAGTAACTTATTCAAAAAATAATTTACTACTGTCGCAAATTTTAATTACGCCAGGGATTGCCTTTTCTATAGTAAATTATTCAAAAACTAATTTTTAACTGTCGCAAGTTTTAATTACGCCAGGGTTTGCCTTTTCTATAGTATATTTTTCACAAATTAATTTTTTACTGTAGCAAATTTTAAATACGCCAGGGATTGCCTTTTCTATAGTAAATTTTTCAAAAAATAATTTTTTACGGTCGCAAATTTCAAATACGCCAGGGATTGCCTTTTATATAGTAAATTTTTCAAAAAATAATTTTATACTGTCGCAAATTTTAATTGCGCCAGGGATTGCCTTTTCTATAGTAAATTATTCAAAAAATAATTTACTACTGTCGCAAATTTTAATTACGCCAGGGATTGCCTTCTCTATAGTAAATTTTTCACAAATTAATTTTTTACTGTAGCAAATTTTAAATACGCCAGGGATTGCCTTTTCTATAGTAAATTTTTCAAAAAATAATTGTTTACTGTCGCAAATTTTAAATACGCCAGGGATTGCCTTTTCTACAGTTAATTTTTCAAAAAATAAATTTTCTACTGTCGCAAATTTTAATTGCGCCAGGGATTGCCTTTTCTATAAAAAATTTTTCAAAAACAATTTTTTTACTGTCGCAAGTTTTAATTACGCCAGGGATTGCCTTTTCTACAGTAAATTTTTCAAAAACTAATTTTTTACAGTCGCAAATTTTAATTACGCCAGGAATTGCCTTTTCTATAGTAAATTTTTCAAAAACTAATTTTCTACTGTCGCAAATTTTAATTGCGCCAGGGATTGCCTTTTCTACAGTAAATTTTTCAAAAAATAATTTTTTAATGTAGCAAATTTTAAATACGCCA
>CAWVNZ010000969.1:0-35590 GCA_963930735.1 Dioctria linearis | reverse complement strand
CAAATCCCCACTCCCATTGATTTATGATTATACGTCCGTAATTTGAATTTTTAAAAATTGTTCTAGCTTTGATTTTTAATTATTAACAAGAAAAATATAGTAAAATTGGTATAATACTTTACCCTAGATAAAAATATGTAAGATTGAAAAGTAAAAACAAAAAGTTCCGTATGACAACACCAGGAAGGGGTATCCCGGTTTAGTCCATTTTTTAAATTGTTGTAATTATTTTATGAAAACTCCAAATAAAATATATCCTAGGTAAACGCGTTCTCAGGTAGTTTCAAAATAATAGAAAAAAAACAGAGCACTAAAAGAAATATACGGCACATACATCAAAAAAACCAAAGTTGTAAACTTAAGAAAGAATACAGACCTAAAATATAAAGAATACAAATATGTACCTATTGAAAAAATTAAAATCGTAATATTTGCCATATATGCAAACACTTTCAGACAATAACTGGTAACTTACATAGTGTCCTCGTAGCAAGTCAATTGTCTCTTTCTCTATTTTAATTTATTAATAAATGTATTTTTTCTTTTATTGTAACCTGTTTATTTGTTATTTGCTATTATTTTAAAAAACATTTATACCTTCATTAGACAAAAAAGGTATTTGAAGTATTTGTAATAATTTTATTTTAAAACTTGAACATTTATATTATTTCATATAGAGCTCCTGAAGAAGAGTCGCGCTTGGACCCGAAACGTCGAACAAACGAAATAAAAAATCATATGTTTTACAACAAAATGATCGGTGTTTTTCCCAAAAATAGTTTTCAAAATGCATCTAAATATATAGTGAAAAACGAAAGCTTTGTATGGCAACCCTACAATGATGTTACCTGATTTGTCCCATTTTCGTACTACCTCCGTTCTCTAGTAATCTTGAGGACGGAAATACGGATTGAAAGACAGACAGACAGAAGGACATGTAAAACTCAAATAACTTTTGATATTATGCGTTGGTTGTCTAATCCATTTCGCCCTACCGTAATTGTTTCTCTACCTTATAAACACAATAACAAACTTCGTATACCTCATGAGATTTCATATAGATTATAAATTTGCATTAAGAAGCCAAACTATTTTGACCAACATTTCTACAGCTTTTAAACAGGACCAATCTACGTACCTAAGAATGAATAGAGAACATATATAGGAGTATGTTGCACGTTAGAGAAGTCGACCACTAACCAGAAATCCATCGCTATTATATCGCTAACTAGAAAAGATGCAGGAAAATCTAACATCTGGCCAGAGCTTGTGAAGACCTCCTAATATTTGTTCTTAAAAGTACCACGGAACAATTATACGTTCTAAGAGGGTTGGAGAAAATATATGTGTGTATAAAAATTTGAGAAGAATCTATCTTCATAAGAGAAATTTCGGCTGAACTCGATTCAATAGCGGTAAGGTAATATATTGGATTCACACATGAGTGATGCACATTGCAATGCTATTTCAAGTCTAGAATTCAGACAGCAATTAGATATGGGCAGCACTACATCGATGCTAAATTCCTCCAAATATAATAGTGCTGATAAAAGATTCCTAAACGAACTCGAATAGTCGAGTCCTTGGCAATGGTAGCCTATGATACATAAAAGTACTCGACGCACTTAAGAAGATATTAAAAAATTTCTTTCAAATGTAATCCTCCTATCTACGAATACGAATACAAAAAAAAGTCTAGCAGAACGTATAAAGCATTTTTTTTTATCTCGGTTTCGTATTTACCAAAACATGTGACGTGTACCTTTGCAGTCTGTAGCCTAATTTAATTTTCATCTGACTGCCTTCAAAGCTTACCGTTTCAGGCTCTGTTAGAGAATTTTAAAAGTTTTTTGTAACCTGTGTGACCTTTTAACAAAGGTTTACAGTCGAAGTGTAATGGATTGTGTTAACTTCCACGCATCACAGTTATGAATCAAAACTATTTTATTATTGAAGCTGAAAAGTAGCAGATTTCTTTTGACAAAGATTGATGCAGGAGTAAGTGTTTCTTCTAAGCAAACTAGAGAAACGCAGAGCTACTTTGAGGAAAACTACAACCGCTATGAGCTCAGAGCTGTCGAATGAAATATCTTCCTTTGGAAAGCTAGTATCACCGGACTTTATTCTTATGGACTAATAAGTAAAGATCACTATTTCTAATCTAATGTTAATAAAATAAATCCATGCAAACGAAAAGAGTATTTTTCTTTAAATACGATGTACACTCTTTGACCCATTTACCAGTTATTTTTCCAGAGACAAAAGCACCTGAAGAAAAAAACGGAAACAATCTCTATCTAGACTAAAATAAAATGGCTCGAGTTTAATTTCCTATTAAAGGCGGACATTCGTTCACCTTTAATTGAATGGTCAATGGCTTTGTGCGCACCGTCTTGTATCTTCATTTTGCTTTAGGCGCAAAGAGTGATTTCATAGAATCATTGGTCCATTCATGGGTGCAGGAGTGAATCTCGCGCCAAAAAGAAATCCCACGACACGCGTTTCAAATTGTTTAACTTCGGGTAATGTTTGTTGGATTTTGGGATCGATTAAACTGTAGCAAATCGACTCCATTCATGCCTTGAGCATCTTCAACTACTTGGTGGCTGGAGCCTTAATGAAATCCCATCGAAGTCACGTCATTGTCGGAACAGCAAAAACACCAGAGAAAGGGTTGAGTAACAGTAGCAATAGCTTCTGGTAGCCCTCACCAAATTACGACTGCCTTTAGTCATGTCATGCTGAATTACCCGTTTTGCCAATTCATCTGCCGCTCTCACACCACGCTCCATTGTCCGGTTATTGTATAGCGCCCGATTACTATAGGGCTTTCGTGTTAATTTGTTGTTTACAGTAGAGCATCTACGTACGGCGGAGCTCACTCAGAAGTGCTGTCTTTGCAAAGTCATCTTCGCGCTTCATTACCGTGGAAATTAACACTTTGTTGCGGGCGGGAGTAGAATTTAGGTATTCGCATTAAAACGTGAATTACCACAAATAGTAAGATGCGTGCTGTAGAGCTATGGAAAATTTCAAAGCGGCTTAGGATATAGTTTGGTCTTATCTATTCGCCAGCATAATTTTACCTTGTTAAAGTGATGCAGGAACGATAATCATGCCCTGTAAACAAAACTGAATTATTACTGTCGTCCGTTATTACTTAAAATATCGCACACGAACAGGCACGTATCAGGGGTTACATCATTTCCTCCATGGCCAGTTGCATGAACTAATTTGTCGAGCCGGCTAGAGCTGCAATTTGTAATAACACAACTTCCGCTCCATCTCCATCCAAGGCAGATAAAAGTGCCGATAGCACTCACCAGGTACGATACGAGTATTTAGTGAAAACTTAAATTCCGCACTACCCCGCAAACCGTCATTCAGTTGTGCTATTCTACATCACCTGATGGACCTGTATGGAGACAAAGCCGAACTAGGGCACGCTTCATGTAGCGCTGATGGGTTCATTCATCAACGCCTCGTGATTAACATAATTTTTAATTTTCCATCAAATCTATGTCAAATCCGGGCTTTTCACAATTTTCACGACAAATTAACTGCAAATTAATAGCTCAGCAGGCAGGACATGATCGTTGGCAATTATTTTTCCACCGGGATGTCCGGGAACAGTGGAACTGGAAAGTTGCCTGATGGTTGAGTACTTGTTTGTGGGCAACTATGCTATAACAGATGACACCGATTATGCAAATTCTTTGCACCACATCTGTCAGAAACTGTGCAGCAATCGTCCATGATGATAATTTGACAATAATTCCTGGAGTGGTGATCAATTAAAGTGTCATCAGGACAATATCTCTCTGCCTGATGAAGGAGGAGAAATTTCCTTTTAATTAGATACCGGCTTATTGGAGGGCTTTCATCAGGATAACCCCAGATTTTCAGGGAGATAGAGTATAATTCTTAACGCCGCACTGGTTAATGACATCTTCGTACAATGACCGCAATTTTTGCGAGCGAGCAGGTGCCGCTTTTTGGTGAAAAATATTTGCAAACTCTTTTGCTTCTAATTCATTAAATACGACGTAATCGTTTGAAAAGAAGGAAGTTTTAAGCGTTCAAATTTGGAAATAAATTTGATGAAGAAAGATGTGTAGTGTATACATCTTTCGTTTGCATATTGTTATTATTGTTTTTCTTTTTCCTTATCATTACCCACCTGCATTCTTTTTTCAAAGAACGATTTATAATCTTGACAGTTTGGCTGTAACTTAGTATTATACTTAGTCATTTATACTTTTAGGCTTACTTCAATTACACCTTAAAGGATATCAAATTTAAATTAAACGAGCAGTTGAGAGCTCTTAGAAAACAGCCTGCAATAGAGTGCGTGGTCAGCGAATTATAGCGGCTTTGATATAATTGATATCACCGCTATCTACGAAATTGAATTTTATAGCGTGATCAACTATACTTAGTTGTCAGTGCACAGCTGTTTGGATTAATTAAAATTGCATTATAAAATCTGACTTTTTTAGATTATGAATTTCTGCCAGAGAAGGCCAAATACCAAAACACCATGTAAGATTTCGGCGCACACACCTTTAGTAATTTGGATCTTTTTATGGCGCTAAATGTCCTACCAGGAACATGATTATGCTTCGGAATCAGCATGCAAATATAGTTTTTATATCATATTATCGTATGACGTATTAAGGTCGATGCACACTTACCGGCACAGCACTAATCAGCACATCCAGACAAAATAGATTTCTATGAAAAAAAAGTTACCGAATTCACATCAACCGGGAGCGGCAAATATCTAAACGGAAACTTCATTGCCGATCACTATCGGTGGCACCAAACAGATATTTGTCGGTTGCTGGTCTAGTTGCGAAGTTACCATGAGATCACTTTCAATAGTTTTATATTTTCCGTTTACCGACTGTATTCCGCTGAACTTAAATTAATATGTTCTATATCCTTACAAATCGAGCTTATGGAACATTTGTTGTTATAAAAGATAAGCTTCCAATAATAGTAATAATTTACAATGTATTTAGAATTTGTTAAAGCGAAAATAAAACTTGAAATTAATATATGTGTCACAACCCTGCAAACAAAACTGGTCTTACGTGAACATGAAGGAGTCCAATGTTCCAAAAGGCTCCCACACAATTCTTTTAAAGTGAAGAAAAAAAAACAATGATACAAGAAAAACTTATTGGAGTGGTGATAGTAATTTTAAAGGCAAAATTTGGTGTGAAATTTCTGAAAAATTAAAGGAAACAGATAAAATATAATCACATTTATTTTATTGTTTTAATTCTAAAAGTATATCATTAACGTGATTAGGCTGTGAATTTATTCGTCTGTCGAAAATTTGAAACTTCCGAACGCATTTTCTGCATTTCGACATAGAGCTGAAAGTATCCGGATAATTTGCTATCATCCGGAATAATTAGGATCCGATTCCTCATATCCGGGTAACCGGATAATTCAAATCCTGATCCAAAATAACTGGATGCGAACTATCCGGATCTGAACCCAAACGATCCTGATAAGGATCCGAGCTATCCGGATTAAGACTATGCAAAACAAGTTTAAAATTTCCTCCAGATTGCATTGTTTTTTGGCAAAATGGAAATTTATATTTCCCCAATAAAGCAATGAAATTTCGATGAAATTTCGAGCATCTTTTGTTTAGTCTGGATCCGGAGAGCTCGAATCCGGATAGCTTGGAGCCGGATCGGGATAATTCGGATACAGATCCCGATACTTCGGATCCGGATTTCAGAAATCGGATAGTTTGAAGATACCCGGATATGATATCCGGATATTAGAAAATCCGGATCCAATTTACAGCTCTAGTTCGACGTGCATGTGACAAGCGTTCGTTAAAATGCTGTTTTGAAGCATCGCCTTGTATTTGCGCCCCAGGATATAGTCGAAGTAAATAAGGCCTAAAGGGAAAGGACTCATCTGAAACTATTACATGATAAGCTTTAACATTGGTGCTTGATAGTAGGATTTATTCGAAAATCTGTAGTTTTTCATTTTCCAATGCCTTTCCAAAATCACACTTTTCAGATATTCCTTCGCCACTATTTTACCAATAAGCGCCTACATCGAGTATAATAAAGTTATATTTGTTATCAACCAATGCCGAAAGGACAACGGAAAATGTCTTTTTATAATTATAAAAAAATTGATCCGGTGTTAGCAAGTGCTGTAATGATGGTGATGTTTCCGATCCCATTTGTTTGTTGATGTGGGAATACCAGTAGGCATTAATACTTCAATTATACATAGCTTTACGTTTAAAGACGTCTCTTACTATTAAGGAAACTATTGAGTGACCCAGACGACGATGAAGGCAATCGTTTGAAAGGATCTAAAGATATGAGAATATCTACTAACAGGAATTTAATTTAAAAAACTTAAATTTTTACCATTTTTTACAAGCTTCCGTGCTAATATCTCCATTCCAATATATTTTTTTTCATTTTTCGCGACGTTATTTACTAAACCTCTTCGATACCTTTAATTTAAGATACAAATCATTCTTCCGCTACAAATAGTTTGCCAGAAAGTCGCATTGATACTGACTCCTCTTAAACATTTAAACATATTTTTTCACACAAAATTTGTAAGCCACCATGACAAAAGATAACTTCACAGACAAATCTTAAATTCAGGTACATAGACTCGCTGTAACTGAAAAATAATGTTAAGCTACGACTTTCTGAGTGACTGCAATAAAAAAAACATAGCCCACGACGATACTTATAACCGCTGTCAACATCTAAAAATACAGCTGTAAGCAACTGGCGGATTGAAAGACTAGCGGTTCTACCGAGAGTCAGAGTAACTACAAGAACAGAGTTGAATAGAGTTGAGCAGAGTTGAGTGGAGTTGAACATAGTAAAATAAAAAAAAAACAGGCCTTTGTAGATTTCTGCGAGGAGCTTGACGGCTATCGCGAACCGGTTAGGCTACTCAGGACTCTTAAGAGTGACCCATCGGCAAGGCTGAGTGTTCTGAAAAAGTCAGATGGCTCCTTTACGGCATTGAAGCAGGAAGCCTGTAGCGTTCTTTTCTCGACGTATTATCCAGACTGCCGGCTAAAAGAAGACGTGCAGTTATATGACGAACATCACCTACCTCTCTGCATTGTTGGTGGCTGGTCCACTGTTGCCAAGGTAGTTCATGACGAGAAGGTGAAATGGTCAATTTCAACCTTCTCGGCTTTTAAATCCCCCCCCCCCCCCCAGCAGGTCCAGACGGTATTAAGGCAGAGAGCGTTGTGCTAACTCCATACTTTTCAGGGCATGTACGCCTTTGGATATGTCCATGAGGTGTGGAGGAAGGTGATGGTTGCTAATATGCCACGTGATGCGATGGTACGAGAGCTTCGTTTTGGGCGTTGCTTCTCTATGAGCTTCCTGCTGTAAGGGCATCTTGGACTGAGGGAATTGCCTTATCGAGTCTTCCCGGTCCGCCTAAAATTTTTTGTCGATAGCTCTCTCACTGATGAGGGAGCCGGGGCAGGCGTCTATTTTTCTAAAACCTGACATTAGGATGGAGTACTTACTTGGAAGACACACCACTGTCTTCAAGGCTGAAGTCTTTGAGATGGCAATGGCAGCGAAGATACCCCTTGATGTACAAGTCAAGGGGAAGGGACATTACTGGCTTTTCGGATAATCAGGCAGCCTTGATGGTACTCGGATAACATCTAAGTTACTGGCGGACTGCAGGTCGTCTGTAGATAAGTTGTATATCAACAACAAGAATTCCTGGCTCTGGGAATGAAATGCCATGCTTTTTGCTTTGGTTTATTGCTATTGTGGTTGATGTAAAATCGCAAATCATTCTGGCTTTGTCTTTACACTTAAACTGTGAAATTTAATGGTTACTAGAATATTTTTTAAAAAATTGAAATTGTTTGTTTTGTAAAATTGTGAAATTTGAACTGAAATTCTCCTACATTTTGGTAAATTTTATAAAAGGTAACGAGTTTTTTTTTACTTTAATATATTTTATACGTGTTGAATACGGTTGATATTTTTCAAGGCATGGCGAATAATACAAATGTAAATGATAAGAATAAAGATTCGCCTTTGGAATTATTTTAACCACAGTAAAGATGGAAATGCAGGTATATGCACAATTCAGGTTGCTCGAAAACCATAAAATCTGTAGGCGAGAACAACTACTGGTTTACGTACACCATCTTAGAAGACAGCATAACATAAATTTATTAAAAAGAGATCAATATTGTGGAACCTCGAGCTCAAGCCGAATAAAAAATGTAATTATATAAACCGAAGCGAATTTTTTGGTAAAATTACAAACATTTTCACTAAAACCACTGATGATTCTCTACCTGCAATAATATCTCGGATGATAGGCAAAGATGGCTTGGCATTAGAAAACATTTTGTACGTCATATGATTTGAGAGAGCTTTTAAAAAAGTAAAGTTCATCAGCAACTTCCAAAAACAATTAACACAATTAGGAATATAGTTTTATATTCCCAAAAATACGTGATAAAATGATAGATGAGTTATCTTCACGAACTGTTCGCGGCGAAAGATTTAGCTTGACTAGTGGACGTCGGTTAAAAATCGCCGATATATGAATATTAATATTTACCCGAATAACATATTTTGGAACCTTGACTTAACGCGAGTGTATGGATCAATGCCAGCAGAGAAGTGCGTTGAACTACTTCGTGAAATATTGCGTGAATTTAAATTTTTACTTGATAATATTATTTCATTAACAAAGGACGGTGCTTCCGTGATGACGATAGTGGGAAAATTAGTAAATGCTAACCATCAGCCTTGCCTAGCACATGCATACAATTAGCTGTGGTAAAAGTTCTTTACAAAAAACATAACGTAAATGAGGAATTAAATAATTATGAGAATCCAGATAATGATGAAGATGATGAAAATTATCTAGATAATGATGAAGATGATGAAAGTGAAGAAAATGACGGTTTTGAGGTAATTAATGGTACGCCGATAGACGAAGTTTCAAACATAATATTGAACTCAAAAATATATTCGCTAGTTGAACAAATACGAAAAGTCGTAAAAATTTTTCGCCTACAAAAAATGATAGTGTTCTCCAAAAATATGTAAAGGAAGAATTTGGAAAAGCAATGGATTGAAATTGGATTCGAAAACACGATGGAATAGTTTATTAGATATGCTCGAACGATTTCAGCTAATTAAAAAATCGGTAAGTAAAAGTCTAATTGACCTTAATATAGATATTAGCTTTTCAGATTAACAACTTGACTTATTATCAAGTATAATATCAGCGCTGCTTGTTGAAAAACACGGATGATATTATAGAAGATGTCTTAGAGGTGTCGCGCACTTCTGTTCCTGATCCTGATGTTGTAATATCAATGACAGAAAAACTTCACCGAGCAATACAAGAAAAAATCTAATTCAAATCTCGAAGGTCCACAAGGACCACAGCAAAAAACGTTAGGAGATATAAATAAAATTATCAAAAGAGAAATGATATGCTTTGAAGATGTGAAAGTTCGTGGTAAATACTTAGAATTGGCCTATAACTACCTTAGATCCATGCAACCAACAAGTGTTGAGTCAGAAAAGGCGTTTTCGACTGCAGAGATTTTTTGCACAAAAATAAAATGATGAAAGCCTAAATGCCTTAATGTTTTTTAAGAGCATTTTTTAATAAGTTAAATTAAATAAAAAAAAAAACTTTAATAAAAAATTTGTTTTGTTTGATTTTTTATCGATAATTATCGATAAATGATATACGTTTATCGAATTATCGATAATTAATTTTTTAGGATACTTTGCAACCACTAACTGCAATGCAGTCTATATGGGTAAAACAAAACGCTCATTAAAAATTAGATACAAAGAACACGTATCATCGGCACTCTATAATAAACCAACATCAGGCATAAGCAGGCATTTAGTTGATACTGGTCATTCATACCACATCTTTAAATAGATCACAACTTTTAAAAAAACGTGGATGGTTGAAAAGTCCAAGATAAATACGAGATATATTACATTAATAATGAAAGTCGTAAAGGTTCAATTTTGGTAAACGATCAGATAGATTTCATTAATAATAGCTCCCTCTTATGTATGGACTTATAATTGACCGTTACAGTACAATTCAAAATCCAAAATATTACGATAGTCAGATTTAGCTAACAATCTGCTTTTCAGTTGCTTGATAATGCCCTAAGAAGACGAAACGCGTCGCGACTCAAATAAAATAAAATTGTTGTAGAACCGTATTACATGGGTTTTTTAATTTGAATATTTTTTGAGAAAAAATTTTTTTTTAAAAAAAGATGATTATATTTCTTTATTTCAAAGTCCAGTAAGTCGTTCCTCTTGAAACTATTCACAGGAGCTGCTTGCGGCTGAAATTAACTATCAAAAATTGTTTGAAAAAAATCGAACAAAGAAACAAGGATAATCCTGTTCGCCTTCGAAATATAAACAAAAAAATGTGTAGTCCGAGTTTAATGTCAATCTCAATTGTACAGGGTGTTTTCTCCGTGGTTCTCAATAGAGCAGAAAGTGATAGTACGCAGCAAACAAAACATGTATGTATGTTAGGGGGAAGGGGATATATCAACCGTTTCGGAGTTACAGGGTAATTAAGAAAATGAACTACTTTTTCACAAAACACACCGTATTCTCAAAAAGTACAGGACTTATGGTCACAGTTAAGAGCTTATTGTATGAGAGCTTTATGGCCTTTCCAACACTCAACCAGCCCCGTACGTATTCTCAAAGCTATTCTCTAACCAATTCTCAAAAATAGTTTGTCCCCTTAGTGAGTGAAAACACGTAATTTAAAAAAAATCGTCTAATGACCTGAATAGGTTAAGAGCTAATAAATCTCCAATAGCTACAGTTAGAGCATAGGGTGCGATAGGTTAAATTAAAGGGGGAGAATCCACAGTTTACAGATTTTATAAAAAAGGTTATGTTAGCCACCTTTTTTGTAAAAAAAAAAAGAGGTCAAACTAAAAAAAGGTAAGAAAATCCGAAATTTTTAGTTTAGTAGTCCATACCTCCTGAGAGGAGAATATTACGGGGCTGGTAAGGCACCTTGTAACTCCGAAAGACCCCCTGCCATACAATTGTTTGTTTGGCTAAGTGAGTACTATTACCTCCTGGTCTATTAACCACCATAGAGGAAACACCCTGTATAAGTTTAGTGGCTGAATAACCGGATATAAAAAAGGTTTATGGGATAAGAAGTTTCATACAATAATGAGCAAGTTGAACGAAGCTACAATACATACTGTACCACCAACCTTTGCCGATTTGTACTTTTGCAGGTTCCCAAAAGTATTCATTATCACGAACAATTTCAATTAGTTAGTTAGTTAGAAGATAGAACTATCTATGTGCTTAGTTTTCAGAAATAAGACTCAATTATTGACCTAAATAATGGTCACAGTGATAAGATGAGATTTATTGATGTAAATATTATGATTATGACGCTCTTGTTATAATACTTATGCCTGTTAGAATTCGTTCCTAAATTAAATACTCTTAAATTATTCTCCTCACACTACTAAACCGATTTCAAAAAATAAAAATTCCGTTCTTTAAAAAGTTCATCTCAATAAAAATAAATTTAGCCAAACCACAGCTGGATAAGACCACTTTAAATACGAATTCAACTCCCGCAGCACAAGAATAATTTCATGAGTCGTAAAAGGTTATTGTGAAACTTTTTCAAAGTCTCCTCCTCTTGTTTAAATTTCTTAAATTGAATAATTGGGCGCGGAATTTCAGCAATTCTCTTTCAGTCTTCCAGAATTTTCTGTAAAGTGAGAAGAAAGGTTTTTGCTCACCAAACAGTACTAACCCCTTTGGGCAAAATCCTTAAATCACGACCAGCGACGATAAAGTCCCAGTTACAGAAGTAGGAAAGAAGATGGGTTAACTCCCCGATGCAAGTTGATACATTTGGATGCTGGTGAAATTTGATTCAGGCTGCACACTGTATTCTATTTACCTATAAATATATATTCTGTAGCTTGCGCATGGAATGAGATTTGTAAAGGACACGTGCTTTTGTCCGCTATAAATCACGTCGGACAGATAACAAAAGGACACACTCCAATAGCCCGTGAGGCTGGGGGCGTATCATATAATTTCAGGCGCAACTCCAAAACTGCAACCGATGTGATGCAATGCAATAGAATGCATTTGGAAGACCACGCCTCAAACAATCGATTGATGGCGATGTAAAGGTAGAATAGATCAGAAGAAGTTCGATTCCTTTTTGGATGTTTTGTTTTTTATATCCCAGTTCAATTCAGCTGTGTCTTCCTTTCCAGCATGGGGTGGTACACAGTCCTTATTAGGACAGAACATAAATCGTGAACAATCAGAGAAAGAATCAAATAGTTGTTGTTGCCTTTACTGATGTCACACTCCGGCTTCTCTTGACTACGTTGAAAGCTATATACAACATTCTGTTGTA
This sequence comes from Dioctria linearis, assembly GCA_963930735.1. Classification (NCBI taxonomy): domain Eukaryota; kingdom Metazoa; phylum Arthropoda; class Insecta; order Diptera; family Asilidae; genus Dioctria; species Dioctria linearis. Next base: position 23,110 of record CAWVNZ010000969.1, on the reverse strand, counting down.
CCCAGCATTACTCTGGTTTATACCTGCTGACTTATGCACGAATTAACATCTTTGAAGGGCTTGAAGGATAAGCTAAAGACGTTGACTGAATTTTTAAGTGAGCAGTTGGCTGTTTTTCATTATTTTGAACCTTTTTATTTGGCTACTGTAATTGGATGTTGAGATATGTGTAAACTGCCAACTTGAGGGGAGTTCGGATTTCGGCCTAGAGATTGGCATGCGGCTGCCGCTTGAGCAATGAAAACTGTACTCGGGCCGAGTCTACTAATAACGAAAGTGGAATTGCTGATCTTTTTGTTTGGTTAAAATTGTGTGAATTATGCAATTTAGAGGCAATTGTTTAATTAAAGAGTTAAGTAAAACAGACCCATTAGCAGGAAGTTGTTCTTCTGCTCGATATGGATACTTTTGACACTTAATGATGCAGTGCACATTTTCTTTTAGACATGCAATACCTTGCCATATTATTAGAACCATTAGCATTTTCAGATTAAAGTTACGATAACTTGAAATGTTTGCAATATTTGGCCGTCTTTTTTAAATTAATCACTTTCCCTGTCCCTTAGGAAATAAAACACAACACCAAACTTATTTAATAAGTATTTATTAGACTAAAAAAAACATAAAGACATACGAAGAGGCATGCTAACACAATTTCATCTTTTATTAAGAAGATGAGCTAAACATGTTTTAAGCATTATTAGCTTATATGAAAATTTTTTTGATCATACTTTTATGGTTTTTAGGCACATAACAATTATAACACGCGATTATTTAAAATAATCGCACCGGGTATATTACTCCACTTAACAGGATTTTTTCCGTCCTTCGAGTAGCTAAGCAAGAATTTTAGCATTAAGATATTGCCAATACAACAAAGAATAAAAAAAAACAGATAATCCATAAGAGCAGTTGTAAGATATCAAATCGGAAGTAAAACCAATGATTTGTTGACAATGGGTTTAATAAGTTGGCAAGGTAGGTACTGTATATTAATAGTAGTACTTCGCCTCACATAATTCACATTTAAAAATTATTTTAAGTGCATATATGAGGTCAGCTTGGCTGTTCACTTTTGCGTATACGGCGCGCAGGAGCCAGCCGCACTGATGAGTATACGCTTTCTGCTGATACGAAACGCCCTCTTTTGCAAAGAATTATTTTTCGATGTAGAAAGATTATTTTCACTCAATTCTCGAGCTGTGGATTTAGCAGCAAACTCGGTCAATTTCATATTGTCCAAATTCGCTATGAATTTATTTCATAGCAAAACTCTCTACTGTATATTATGTGAAGAATCGCAATTATTCAGCAATAACTCTTTTTCTACCTATCTCATTCCTAATGCATTTATATTCACTTTTTTGTTTGTTTTTTTTTTTTTTAATTTTCTTTTTTAGTTTTAGCAATATTGCACACTCAAAAGAGTAATACCTTAGTTATAATATTAATAAGAAAAATCACAAGACGTATGGTCACCCCTTAAACCTGATTGTATCCAGAGCTTCATGGCCTTTCTAATTACTGCTCCACTAGCCCAGTGAATTTCTACCCTCAGGAGTCATTGTTGTCTAAACGAAAAATTTTGGATTCTTTTATTTTTTTTTTAATTTAACCTCAATTTTTTTGTAGAAAGGTCATTAACATAACTTTTTTTTATAAAAACTCTAAACTGTGGACTTTCCTCTTTAATTTGACCTGTCACACTCTATGTGATAACTGTAGCCGTTAGATAGTTATTAGCTTAAAACAGGGGCGGATCCATATAGCCCGCGCCCCCCCTAAAGACCGTTGAAATTACTTGCAGTGGATTTTCTTAATTTTTGCTAACAACATGATTCACTGAGCAGTAAATCTATTCTATTGCACCTTTTGTAAAAAAAAACGTAACAATTTCTGGAAGCGTTCAATTTGATACATTTAGGAACGCAGGCCCTAGCTAGCACCTTAGCCTTCGCTCCAAGTTAGGTCGTGGTTGTTGAAGCCTATAGAGCAAACAGCACGTGAGCGTCGCTTTGCTCGGGGTGTTTGAAGCAGGACAGAGCCTATTTATGTTAACGCGATGGAAGGTTTGTTTTAATTGAAAACAGCTGCCAAAGGGTCTTTAATAAGCCTTCGATGTAAAGACGGCTTCTTAGAATATTATCGCCGCGGCATAGAAAACAAATATTAAGAAAACAATTACAACTCGTAATTGGAGAAATTCAGCGAAACTACACAATGGCGAACAAGTCATTGTGCATTGTTGTAGTGAGTGTTATTACATTTTAAGCAAGAGATCAATTTTTAAATAATTTTTTTTTTATTTCGTAAAATGCAATAGTTTTTATAGAATACTTAGCCCAAACGTTAAATAAAAACAAAATAAATCTGCAGATTGGGAAAATCTCAGTCAGTATCCTAGAGAATTTGCTTGGTCGGTCTCTTTTGCATTAAGGGTTGTTGATGAATGCACATTTAAATTTAGTACAATTCTAAGTAAATGCATTCAGTATTTATGCAGCAATCCTTAACAACAGTAAAATGGCATTTGGTTTAACAATAAGATCAACCAATTAATAATAGCGAAATAGTCTGCTTTTCACACCTATCAATTGCATCCACGTCCAGAACTGAAACACTATCCAAAGAAAAAAAAATCTTTTCAACTAGAATGTTAGAAACTTGGAAAGACGCAAAGGCAGCAAAGGTTTCTGGTCCCTGGTCAAAACCATCAGGAACAACTTCAGCAGTTCCTTTATTCCTTCACTACTTTACAGTTGACGCCATGAATAAAACTAATATTTTGACTGTTGGATTCACTTCAAATTATCGTTTTCCACTCATCCACATTTTCCCCTTGTAGATGTGTGCAAGAGCCAATACACATCCGTACGAGAGGTATGTTCATGTCCGTAAGGAGATCAACATCTCCATAGCTGCAGGTCCTGATAATTTGAAGCCCCCGTTAAATAAAGCCTGTGCCTCATTGTTGGCTAAAGCTCTGCAAAAACTATTCTACCTGTCTTAACCGACAGGAAAATTTCCAATTACTTGGAAACTACCTCACGTTCAGCCTATTACCAAGAAAGGAAAGGGCAGTGATCCCTCGAATTATCAACCAATTACAATTCCTTCGATCCTTTCAAAGGTTTTTGAATCCATCATTTACTTCAAATTAATGAAGTATCTAGAAACTAATCAAACCCTCATCGATCACCATATGCTTTTCTTTTTTTGGTTTTTCTTGTGGAACGTTGAAGTCGTAGTCTTTACAATTTTGGTGAGTCCAAAATCGTTGCCCTCGATATTTCAAACGCCTTTGGTAGTATCTGGCATTCAGCTCTTTTAGCCAAACTTAAAGTACTTGGCCTCTCTCATCCTCTTCTATTATGGATGTAAAGTGTTTTATGTGGTCGCTTAATACGGATTATATTAGATGGCATTATATCTCAATCTCAGCCAATAAATGCCAAATGCCGGGGTGCCTCAGGGTTGTGTTATCTCTCCATCTCTCTTCTCAAATTTCATTAATGATCTGCTTTCCCTTACTTTCAATCACATCCATTCTTTTGCGGATGACAATACTCTTGGTTTCGCTTACTCTTTCGACACTTTTGCGAACTACAGAGGAAATGTCACATCTGTCAAACCAGATTGCATGATTAGATCCCTAAATAACCACCTTGATAATATCCTCGCTACGAACAAACCGAATTCAATACATCTAACTTCCAAAGCTGTCCCATCTCTTTACAAGAAAACCATAATTTTTCCACTCCCGTGTTTTTTTTATGGAGCACTTCTTGACGATACACCGTCTTTATGCATTCTGGATAGTAATATTTGTAGTTAGTTAAGCTGAACAGATCACAACTTTGCTGTTGCCAAATAAGCATCGAAATATCTTGGATTTCTGAAAAGTTGTAAGAAATATTTCAGCCAATCGATTCCAGCGCTCCTCTACAAGTCCCTACATCAGGCCTAGAATGGAATACAATTTCCATATGTAGGCCGGGGCTGATCGGAGACCCGCAGCTTCAGTGGATATTGTCCAAAAGAGAGCCTTCAGCTCATTGGCGATGTGGCAAAAACTTGTCATATGGACTCACAAGAGCACCGCCGCAATGTTGGTCGCGTTTCGCTCCTATATTGCTACATGCATGGTCATCGTTTTACCCTTCAAAATACGTTCGGCCGTAGAGTAAAATTCCGTGATGATTTTTCATCCCGAACTGTGCGAGCGTGGAGCAGTTTACCATCTTCTGTTTTCCTCCGGCATACAATCTGCGGAAATTTATGGACAAAATACATCGGCAGCTCCGCCACTCTTCTCACGTTCCCTAATGCCTTTCTTTGTCACCTTCTTGCCATTCCGTGCTTTGCATCATAATTCATAGGTTATCGCCTGAGCTTGGCTTAATGATAAAAAAAACAAAAGAAGTCACACTTTCTTAACTTGCTCACGAATTATATACGTACAAGGTTTGTATTACATCTGTTCTGTGTCTGCTATTTTAAATATATGTAAATTTTTAATTCATGTATTTTACAAAGATACAATTTATGATGATTCGTGAATTGGAATAAAATACATTTCCCTAGTTTTACTAACAAAAATGGATAATTGCATGTTTTACACTTCCACCATTTACAAACCAAAACAAAACGAATAATCTAACAACTCGTTTGACTTTCGGGAGTAGCAAAGAGTGGTAGCCACTTGCTAATCTGTTCGACTCGTATCTTTTAAGTAAAATTTTGTGCATTTGACATTTGCGAGTGGTGGCGAGTGTCTTCAAACTGTTATTCAGTTTTCAGCATATAGCAATTATAAACCATAGTTGTGACAACCCACCCACCCCCCCCCCCTTTCCCCCCACCCATCCTAACAAGAATCGAATCCTAGCTTAAAACCTATGCAGGTCGTACCGAAAATAGACGATATTTTTTAAATTACGGGTTTTCAGTTACTAAGGGAACAAATTATCTTCGAAAATAGATTTGGGAATAGCTTTGAGAACAGACTAAGAGCTAATAACCCTTTAAGGCCTACAGATAGCACATAGGATGTAATAGGTCAAATTAAAGAGGAGAGTCTACAATTTTTAGAAAAAAAAGTTATGTTAATGACCTTTTTGCAAAAAAGTTTAGGTCAAATTAAACAAAAGTAACAAAATCCGAAATTTTTCGCTTAGACCACAATAACTCCTGAGGTGTACGGGACTGGTAGAGCAGTCGTTGGCGAGGCCACGGAGTTGTGCATACAATCAGCTTTAGAGGGTGACCTTACACACTGTACTTTTTAAGATACAGGTTGTTTTGTGAAAACCTAGCATAATTTATTAATCACCCTGTAACTCAGAAACGGTCGATATGCCCCCCTTTCCCTGCTATACAGTTTTTTGTTTGCCTATGGGAGTACTATCACCTTCTGCTCTATAGACCACCAATCACTTGGTTGGAACACTTTCAAACTTATTATCTATATTAGGCTATTTCCCCTGGATATTCCCTGCTTCTAAAACGTTTGTCCCGTATTCTCCGAAATGATGAGATGTATGGATCTGATGATATAAGCAGAATATTTATGAGATCAACGTTTTGCTCTTTCCTTGAAAATTTTCTGGTGTTGTGGTACCTGTAGCGCTTGTATTCTTTATTTTTGGGTTCTTGGGCTTCTTCCGACAATTTTTCAATTGGCAAAAAACAGTGAAGTATTATATTTTTTCCATGCCTTAAAACATTGTGGACTGTTGCTGTTAATTTTCTCCATGCACATTTGTCGGCATTCATAGGAGGACCACAAGAAATAACATTTAATATGGTCTTAAATATCCTTATCACTTTCACGTCCACTTTGGTAATATCCGCTGTTATGTTCGGGTATTCAAGATATATCCTCTCTGCGTTGCTGAAATTGGTACTTCCAAATCCTTGCTTAGGTGTATCAATATTAAACCAAGTTGTCGTCTGAACTCTTGTTGTATCCTGTATTTCTCCACCAGTCTCTTTTGATTATTATCAGGGTTATTTCGTACACCGTCATCAATGAAACTCATATCGTCACTCATGTGCAGTGTAAATTGCATAAATCGAATCCTTGCGTGAACAGGTGAAAGCTCGTATAGATAGTTGTTTCAACATCGCATTCTTCTTCCGTATATCGAAAATCTTTTGGATTTGTTTGGCAAATAGTACAAGTTGATTGTTGTCTGTTACAAATTGAGTTACTGAAGCCTAGGAATTAGTTCTATTTCTTTGTCGTTAACTAAGCATTTCGTCCGCTGTAATGCATTTATGTCTTCTTTCACGAGGTCAACTTAACTTTGAACCATTTCTTTTGTTTCCTTTAGACATTTAAATTTAATAGGCTTACAAAAGTGTGCAGATGATGGACGAGGATTTCTCCATACTAAATATTCCGAAGTAATGCATTTTAATGGAAGAGGAACCAATGACATTACGAATAATTTTGCGTCTGTTATATTTTTGACATTATTTCCAGAAATTTGTTACTTGAAAATCCATGACATCCGATTTAATCACTAACACTAAAGTGGTGTCATCTAAGGCCTCGATTTCATATTGTGATTTTATATTTAAAATTCTGTTTGCGGTTCAATCAAGCAAATTTTGAAAAGGCACCGAAGCGAAAGTTTCGGTAGTCTGCAACATTTCAGGCAAACACTCTTTTTTTGGTGCGACAATTCTATTATAGTTTGGTAAAGTATCGTGGTTTTTCTTTTTCAATTGATTTCTCAGAAAATTGTACTTGTCTTTAGAAAGTCCAAAGTCTAAAACCACGGACAAAGCTTTCTCTAGAGTGAATTTTTGAGGCTGATCTTTTGGGGTGGGGATACTATCCTTAATTCTGCTCAAAGGCGTTTTTTAACTAGTTTCTAGCGCTGATCGGAGGATTTAGCTGGTCTGCCTCTGCCGGATGATGTAGAAAGTTCCAATGTTGATGAAGAAAATTCCAATGTTGATGAAGAAAATCCCGATGTTGATATAGAAAATTCTGATGTTGATGATGACAAGGAAGATTTTAGTTCTTTAGCATTGATTTGCATTACTGTTTTCAACCACGACTCATTGTTTTGTTCAAACTTTCATATGTTTCTAGTACTAAGTTGCCACTTTCTGTTGAATAAATGGAATAATAATATTCACATTATTCGTATTTGAAAGAACAGGCACAAACTCATTGTTATTATGGTTCATTTTATAAAGTTCACAATACAAATTGTACATATTGATTTCTTCGTAGCACTTTTATACCAAATAAATGTAAGCAAAGCAAGCACAAAGCAAGTAAGTACAGTACACTTGAAAGTTCTCCTGGCTCAACATACTCTTAATTAAAGCAGTATTGTGTATCCTCCTTTGAATTAAGAGAATGTTCAATACGAAAACTACCTTCTCTTTAAGTAGCTAAGATTTCCGTTACTTTCACCTACCTGCAACTTTTGCTTTTAAACACACAAGCAATTACAATTTGCTCTTATCTCAGGTAATTATAATAATATTAATGAGGTTTCATAAAAGGCAAAGCCAATAATCATCATATGAATTTACCTGGATGTCTGAAAGTAATTAACACATTCTGACCCTATACAGATTAAGTCAAAGTAATTTAAGAATGTCATAAAATGTAATAATATGTATAAGTTCTTTAAATATAAATGATGTGATTAAACGGGTATTTGAAAAACTGTAATTTATTTCCAAAACAAACATTATGCAGTCTTAAAAGTCATAAAATTCCTGCATTTTCTGCAATTTCTGGGAAAATTGTCTGGAAATACGCACAGGTAGGATTTACTTTCAATACGATTTTCTCCGAATGTCCCAAGTTGTCGTAACCAAACTATTTTTTTTTATCGATGCAGGAGGGTTTCTCGTTTAATTTGATGCCAATTAGAACGTGCCCATCCCTGAAATTTTTTTTGAAAAGTTAAAACATTAATAACAATTCCAACTCCCTATACAAACGTTTTTACAATAGAACTTTGAAATCATAGAAAACTCGAATATTAAAAAAAAATGAGCTGCTCAACTTTTCCTCTGACTTTAGCCATTCCAAACACAAAGATGGGAAAAATATTAAAAAACAATTATTGTAATATATTTAGTGTACTATCGAATTTCATTACAATTTTTAAAATGTATGACATGACGAATAAATCCAAGAAACGTTTTGGCTCACTGTTCACCGGCCCGCGTAAAGTTCCAATCTGGGCCGCGAGATCTATAGAAGAAATAATAAATAAATATTTTCGGCCCCACAATTTCGTGTTAGAAATTTGCTGGACATTTTTTCTTTAGATATTTTATACATATTCGTGGCAGACAGCAATGCCTCGATCCAATGTAAAATCAACGATGCCTCGACCTGATGTTGGGAAGCCCTCATTTTTTCCTAGAAATTTACTGGAAATTTGTCCTTTAGAGTTTTATGCATAATTGGCTCGATGCCGGCTGAACGGAAAGGACAGGAATCTTGACGCTGGGTTCAACGTGTTAAATTAAATACATTTTTATTCATAATTTAGGACTAACGTTAAAAGTTAAAACGCAATATTTAATTAAAATTAAAATTTATTTATTAAAGGTAGGTGATAACAAAAAATTCTCACATAATTCTGATAAGAAAAATAATTATAATTATTAAGAGGGGTCAGTACTCAGCAAAAGTTTCAATTTAGATACCAGCGAGCCTGTGGGCATTAAAATTTACTACGCATAGGTTTGTGTCCTGAAAATGAGAAAATTCATATAAAATTATCCTAGACTTAGACCGCAGCCCACATTAGAGACATCTACCATAAAAGACAGGACTCTACATGCGACAATGTATGACGAAAAATGAATATTTTCAATTCAAATAAATAGAAAATTTTTAACTATAAGTGACTCTCCTAAATTTTTTTTTTCACATAATTGTTAAACATACCGTTTTGCTTTGTACTTCAACAATTTTCAACGAAATATTGCAATTTCTCGTTGGTGAAATATCGAGAGGAAAAACAAGTACTATTAGAGTCCAATAATTAAAAAAGGTGCAAGTAAAAATTAAAAAAACTCGACGTTATTTGCTAGATCTAGGCTTTATCTTTCTAAAATAGTCACAATCTAAAGAAATGAGAATACCGACTACTTCAATTTTTACCATTTTTTTTAAGTTTCCAGACTAATATCTCCATTCCAATACATTGTTTTTTTCATTTTTGCCGACGTTATTTACTAGACTTCTTCGTTACCTTTAATTTAGGATATAAATCATTATTCTGCTACAAATAGTTTGCCAGAAATTCGCATTGAAAAATGTATGAAACTTGCAAATTTTGGTACTGACTGCTCTTAATTTAATATTCAAAATTTTAGTTCTGAAACCCAAATGGCATCGAATAGCAGTAAAAAAAGAAAGGGTGATTTGGAAAACACAAGTTTTTAAGATAAACAGACGTCGAAATATATTTTGACAGAACATAATGGAAAATTGTTATGTTTAATTTGCAGTGAAATTATTGCTGTAAAGAAAGAGTTTAATTTAAAAAGACATTACGAAATTAAACATGTCAACTATGATAAATTTCAAAGTACAAAAAGAGTAAATAAAATTACGATCTTAAAAAAATCTTTGAAACATCAACAAAATACCTTGGTGAATATCATCAACGACAATTTAAATTATACTAAGGCAAGCTATGTTGCTGCTTTACAAACAGCAAAAAAATTAAAACCATAGTAAGATGATGGAGAATTTATTAAAGAATGTGTCCTGCTAGAAGGCCATTCACCAAAACCATCCTGCCCTCTTAGTGAAGCGCATCAAGTCTTGGTGAGGCAGATTTTTCAGCTCATCCACAGAAAGAAGGGCAGACCCTAGAGTATCCAGCCTGCACCGGGCGAAAGCCGGACATGCACACAAAAAGTGTTTAGTTGTCTCGGGCTCTCCCTCCAGGCAGGAGAGATACTGAGGGCTTTCAACAACTCCCAATCCAGCCTGCACCGGGCGAAATCCGGACACGCACACAAAAAGTGTTGAGATGTCTAGGCAGGAGAGACACTCAGAGCTGTCAACAGCTCCCATCCTTGTTAGATGAGTGTGAAGTGAGCTGTGGCCGATGATAGTGCCAACCACAGTTCTACATTGTTTCCTTCCGATCCCAATAAGAAAGTCGGAGATATACCCATTGGGCCCATGAAGAAATAGTTTTGAACACCTTCAAGTAGTCAGGTTCGTCCATCTCTGCTGATGCTTTCTCTGAACATCCGCTTTGATGGGAGACCCGATACTCGAGGCGGCAACACCTACGGCGGGTTCCGCTCCGAGGAACGGAGAATCAGAGCCAATCCTAGCTAAAAGTGCAGCCCTTTCCTTCCCCATGATCTCCGTGTGACTAAAGTTGTGGAATTACTCATATCAGAAAAGAAGAATATTATCGATTTAATATCTCTATCTCGGCAAACCATAACGAGACGTATTGATGATTTATCAATGAATGTGGAGTATAAATTTATATATGAAATTTCGCAGTTTGAATATAATTCGATAGCTTTGGATGAAGATACCGATATTACTGACTTAGCTCAATTATCAATATTTATCCGAGGAGTTGATCAGAATATGAACATCTCTGAAGAATTGTTGTCGATAAATATACGATGAAAAGTACGACTATCGGAACTGACATTTTTGAACAGGTAGAAATTTCAATGAAAAAACTTGATCTATCCCTAAATAAATTATCGGGATTGGTAACAGATAGTGCGGCAGCAATGACGACAAAAAATAGGGGAGTCATTTCCTTATTTAAGCAAAAAATAGGAACATCTATGTGCAAAATCTGTGAAATTATAAAATGTAAAATCTCACTCAGAAAAGTTATCACATAACTCGAACTAATCTTGACCACATAAAAATTATGTGGTCAAAATTAACGATAAATCTGTTAAAACCAATGGGAAAATATTTAAATTTGAAAGATTTCAATAATTAGTCCAACGTGAAAGAAACTATACAATTTTGGAGAAAGAAGAATTTTAAGAACTTTTATTTTTAACGATTCTAAATCAAATTCATAAATACGAGAAGAAAAAACGACCGCCTCGTCCGGGGTTTGAAACCGGGATCTTCTGCTTGCCGGGCGACTGCTCTTACCACTCAGCTAACGAGACAGATGATTTTCCCTCTTACATTTATCAAATTTGTAATTAGCCTACTAAGACACGTTTGCTTTCAGCTGGCATTAACCAGTAACGATGAAAGCGTACAAATAAATTGTAAATTCAATTTTTATTAATTTTTCCCGCGGACGGGAATCGAACCTACACTTGTTAGAATCGGTATTTATGAATTTGATTTAGAATCGTTAAAAATAAAAGTTCTTAAAATTCTTCTTTCTCCATCATTGACCGATTCTAACAAGTGTAGGTTCGATTCCCGTCCGCGGGAAAAATTTATAAAATTTTACTAGATAAAACTCTTATTTCAATGTGATATTTTTCCAAATCCCATAAAATTAATATGATATTTCAATGGTGTTATAAAGAGTAAAGCGATAGGGAGTCTGATGAATTTATAGTGAGCATGAACGAGGGAGAAGAATATATAATTTATAGTTATTCCGATTAAAGCAATGTGATGCCATTTAAAAATAATTTTGCGCAGGGCAGTATAATGTGTTATCTTGTAATTCCTATTGGGCTTCATATTCTTCTAATATTAAAAGTAGTAAGTCTTATAGGATTAAAGGATGGATGTGTTTAGAGACTGATTTTCAATTTGATACTTTGCCATTTTGCATCAGTCACCGCGAGAGCATGTTCATTGCTTGATTTTGTGATAAACTTATAATGAAATTAAAAGTTATTACAGTTACAATTGCATCAGTGAATATATTAAAAGTGAAATTGTGATGCCAGAAACTGAATTTATAGGCATAAATGTTAATGATTATTGACACCTCTTATAGAGCATCGCGGCAATATATGTGAAAGACCTGCAGTGTTTTCGGAACTATTATAACTATTCTTAGGTTTTTTTATAATAGGTAAGCTTAATGAAAAGATTGTGAAAAAAGGATACTCCAATTTACACTGAAGACACTGAAAATTAAAATTTCTTGCCAGGAGCTGAGTGTTTCAATATAAATATTAGTAATCTTAGACATTTTTGTATGATATAAGTGAAAATTCCGGTACTTTTACAAATACTTGTAGTCCGTTAAACAGTACAGCTACAATACAACTGTGCAACTCATCTAAAGAAGAAACGAGCAATAACGAGTTGAAGGAGATTGTCTGCAAGATCTTTGAATTGGGCATTGATGTATTCAACAAATTAAATATTCAATTATATTTACATACTTAGTAGTATTTCTAAGAAGTTATGTTAAATCTGTTCAAATATATACCATGTGCTAAGACCGCAAAATTAAACTTTAAAGGACTGAATTTTCATAGATAATAGATATTGTAAAATTATTTAATTTTTCAAACGCACAATAAATTGTTCAACGTAAAATGTTCAACTTTAATTTAGACGAAATAAAAATATCTGGAACAGGAATAAGTTGTTTTGTTTGTTTTACATATTGAGACTTAACTAACCCGTTATTATTGAAATAAATTTAAAACAGATAAGGACTACAATTCAACTTTTTGGGATCCATATAACTTTGGTTCATCCTGGTACAAAACTATGACGTAATATTGAATGTAATGAAATTGTTGTTGATAAAATCGCAATGAAAATTACTCAATTCTCTCACTTTGGATGTTCTATCCCGTTCTTGCTCTCGTTCCATGGCTCTCGAGATATCTTGTTTATAGACGGACGAAGTACAGGGGAGCAGTTAATCCCATACATAAGCAACACTATTTTCAAAAAGGCGATAAAAATAATGAAAATAGTCATAGATCCCTTTAAGTCAATAGATGACTTTATTATATTTAATGTGAGATCCGGAAGATTTAATGTGAAAAACTGATCGAATTTACTATGTGAACTATTGAATTAATAAAAATACAACAAAGATATTTATATGACCAAACATTATGATAATAGTGAGATAATATATTTTTAAAAGGAAGGACTTATGCATATAATACTTTAAAGAGTATGAAACTAATATTTTATGATATTAACTTTTAATGTGATCAATAATTGAAACAATGTAGTGAAATAGTTAAAGTAATATCATAGATGGCAGAAGAACTAGATGTCGCATGCAGTACCAAAAAGTATACAAAATTTATATGGCTGGGTGGTCCATTCCAGAATGGACTACAACATTTGAAATGATATATACGTCGAGTGATTCATATTTTTTCGTATCTGAAGTGTTGAGAAAGTCTATCGAATGTATATAAAACTGCTATTATAAAAACATTTGCTTTCGGTACGCTCTAAAACATGTTATGGTCCATTCCAGAATACACTTCCCATTTCACAATCTGTATACTCTGCTCTGGTATGCCATGCGACATCTAGTTCTTGTGCCATCTATGGTAATATGCATAGTATCCCATTCTTTTAATAGAGTCCTAATAATTACTATAATGGGGCCTACCATATTGACTAAAAATATTATGAAAAACTATTAAAATCTGATTAAATTTATTCTTGAAATTCTCTGAGTATATCTAATTTCATAAACACATTAAGTCATCGACGATTTCGAGAATTACTAATTAATCTTGAAAATGACTATACAGATGTTCAACATTATTGCCCAGTTCGATGGCTTTTAAGAGAGACCGTTTTAAAAAAATATTTATGATTTGAAGAATGAAATAAAACTATTCATGGATATGAAAGGAATTTCAATTTAACAATTTAATGATGAAGGATGGTTGTCCAACCTGGCGTTCTATATTGATATTACAGGTATTACAGATATTACAGTTTAAAATGAAGCCTTACAAAAGCAAAATCAAATTGTGACACAATTATATGGATCTATTACATCTTTTAAAAGTAAACTGCTTCTGTGACAATCCTATATAGCAAAAAAATAATCTGTTCAATTTTCCAACATTATCTAATAATCGTAAGAAATATAATACTCAATTTTTTTTTCAAAAAATCAAAAATCTTTATCCAATAATTTGATGAAAAACGTTTTCACGATTTCGATAAGAAAAGTATTTATTTTCATTTATTTAATTGGCCCTTTTCCATCATTGGAAACTAAAATGTTCCAGAAAATATTCAAATGGAACTTTTGAATCTCAAAGAGAGGGTAGATTTAAGAGAAACATTTCATTTGGCAACATTGCATGAGTTTTATAAAAATCTGCCAGCTGAAAAATTCCCGACTTTTGTTGATAATGCGAAGTACATTTACTCTTTATTTGGCTCAACATATCTCTTCTTCAAAATGATGTATCAAAAATCGAGGTACAGAACTTCAATAACTGATACGGGTTACGAAATTAAGCTGCGTTTAAGCACTACACAAATCGAATCGAACATTGACTTGCTATTAAAATATATCAACACCACAATTCGCATTAATTAAAATTTGTTTTCATTTATATTTATTGTTTTGTGATTCATACTTACTTATTTTTTTCATTTCATTTTCAGTATAAATGATAAGTGAAATAAATGTGAGTACTTAATTAACTATGTTTCAATATTCCTTTTTTTGTTTTTTCAGAAAAAAAAGACGAAAATTAAGTAACAAAAATGTTTCAATTAACTACTACGGCCCGCGTAGAAAACGTAATTCTTATTCTTACCCCTGTTATACAAAAGGTTGCCACCCCTGCTCCTGTACTTAGGTTAAACAAAAATAATGCGTATAATGATATAATTCAGAAAATAGTGTTAGAGAAAAAAAACAATACTAATACAGATATAAAAGATAAAAATAAGAAATTTAATAGAAGTCAAAATGAAACAAGGAAAAATACAAACTAATAAAATAATAAACTGTATTTAGTAGAAAAAAAGTGTGCAAATAAATAAGGACTATTAACGCGTTAAGTGCTTCATTCAAAGTCGCTTAGAATAACTTAAAGCCTCCATGCTGAAACCCAAGTGCCCGCACATAAACAGGCAGACTGTTTCAGACTCTGACTACATGGATGAAAAAAAGTGAAAGAACTATTATCATTGATTTTGTTATGCATCATAAAACATAAAGTAGTGATGTATTTTACATCCTGAAGCCGAAAATATATATAGCGCATACATTGAATGTCACGCTTAGCTTCCTAGGACCTGAGCTATCAATATTGTAGTATAGACAATCCCCGTCAATAATAATAGGGACAATCAAATCCTTCATGAGTCGTTCGCATAATAGAATGAGGATATACTCTTCATGTCGTCACAACCGTCAGAACCCGCAATAAAGCTTGGACACGGTTGTTTTGACATGACTTTGCCAGGACAAGTCGCTATCAATAAACATACCTAAATTCTTAACCCTGGTTTTACATATATTCAATACGAGTGTCATTTAGATAAAGAGATGGAAAGGATGAATCGTCAAATCATTGATTGAAAAGAATTATGCTCTTAGTTATACTCGGCTTCAATAACAACTTGCTTCTGAGTGACCAGTTACATATAAAAGAAAAATTCTGATTAAAGTGAGAAACATCGAAAACAGATTTTATTTAGATGACGACAAAAATAATTGCATATCATCAGCATACAGTATGATGGAAGAGTACTCGGGAACTAACATGATTTCCTTAATACGCAACATAAATAAAAAATGGCTTAGTATTAACCCCTGCGCGATACCCGATTGAAAAGTTAACAGTTTTGACGAGGACGCATTCAAGACAGTAGCCTGCCTTCGATGAGTTAGAATATACATACATAAGTGTACAGAGTTAAATTAAAGGGAGACTCTTGGCTTTCGAAATTTTGTATCAAAAATGTATGTTAATTGGGGTATTTTTAAAAAAATAACAGAAAGATAAAAAATAAATTTAATATCCGAAGTTTCGAATTTGAACCGTCTTAACTCTGGTGTGGAGAATAGTACTGGGGTTCTGCTTACTATGCGGTCTTAAAAAAGATCATATACCATGTACTATTTAAGATATAGGGTCTTTAATATAAAAAAAAACATATTTTCCTAATCACCCAGCAATTCGGTAAGATTGCACTTTGCACACCTTCCCCCCCCCCCCCCCTCTCCACCCGGCCTTCAATGTTTTACGTATCTGCACAAACCAAATTATAACATAACGAGAAAATTTATGACACTCTGTTTACAGAAACTCCATATAACACGCAAACTATGTTAAAAATTTAACAAAAACTCCTATTATATAAATATTTGAAAATGTTAAAGTTCAAACTTCAAATACATTTTTCTCGAAACTGGGTTGATGGCGTATGACCGAAACAAAAATGCAGGCGATAATCCTTACACTTTTCATACAATTGCTCTGCAACACGTAATTTATAAAAATGATTTGGTTCGAAACTTTTGGTTTTGATCTCCGCGTACATCATCATCAGATAATAGTAATCCAAGTTCCCGCCGATTGTTGTGACTCCGGTGTCGAATGCCTGGAATCACAACCGTAAAGTCAATACGTCAATATTATATATGTACATATAACTATTTGACCCTGAAAACCTAAAATTTTGGAACCAACATAACATAATTTTAATTTCAGTTAAAATTAATTTTCCCACATTTTACATAAATTGCATTTTATTATCAGACACACATTCCAGTCACACGATATGTATAGTACCAAATTCCCTATATCTACATGTACATACATACACTTATACAATTATTCTCGTCTTCTTAGAATTAAGATTTAAAGTCGACGTCGACTGCATATCAGTTTTGCTTGATGCAATTACATTGCATCAAGACATTTTTTACATTTTCTCATGTACGATGTTCAACGTTATGAGAAAGTAGTAAAAACAATAAAAAAGTTTTCTTAAAAATCATGCGTACCTAGTCGCAGCGATGCCAAACCTCGGGGAGTAGTTCTTTTATCCGTCGCAAAGTAAACCTCGGTCTATTTACAGAAATTAAAAAATCTATAATTATTAAAAGTGAATCACTAGATAAGAAGTTCAGAAGTGTTTACAAAGTGCCGATCATTTTGGTCTATCACTTTTGTTAATTGAGTGGCTAAGATGTATGCTAATTATTGTTAGAAAAAACTATCTAATAAATGTAGTGACGAATAATAGCAAAAATTGGATATTGGATTATTACTTTATAGGTCAGATTGATTTAATTTTTATGGCTATTTCAAGTGACATAAAAACAAATCACTAAAACAGTGAGCATTTCAATGTGCATTGCAACAGTTTTTATTTATTATAAAAACATTTATTATGTGATTATAAATTATAAGTATATATAAAGCAAAGTTATATTTATAAAATGATGTAATATAAAATTTAAATTAATTTACCTCAGATTTTAAAAATTTACTTAAATCAAATAAATTTTATTTAAATTTAAATTCATATGTAAAATTGAGTTTTCTCTTCAAATGTCTATAAATTTTCATATGTATATTGTTTACGGCATATTCAATGCCATCAAGGCCGCATATATATAGCTCACGAATGGGAGGGGTTTTTACCGAAGACACACAGCGCTCCTAATGAAGAACAAACTAACGATTCATTGGAATATAATGATTCATCATAAACTGCAGACACACAGTCATTTATTTAATTAAGTTGTAATCTCAAACTGCTTTTGATATACTTATGACATTAAAGGCGATATGGATCGAATCAACGCTATATAGAACTTGTTTTTATTTATTTTATTTTTCAATTTAGCTATTTCCAAATGAGAGAAACCTTATATTAAAAAGAATATTGACAATATAGTTTGTGTTTTATATTTCTTTTCCATTCTTCTTCTTATTTTTCAAAACGGCAAATGCACAGCGGAGCTTCAGATTTATATCATATGCCAAAATACATTTAGTTCTAGCACATTTTTCCTCATTATAGGTATAATGAAGGAAAAAACTTCATTGATGTGCTTCATTATGATCTGATTTGTGAGCCATAATGACGTATACTATCTAACACGCGGCATTTTAATGAATAGTTAGTAATAATGATTCATTACATCTTGCTGTGTGTCTAGGATATTAACCTAGTAGACTAATACCCTCCAGAGACCAAAAAATAACTGAGAATTAATGTGAACTCAATAATCGGAATTTTTGTGTAAATTTAATTTATTAAGCATATACCTAATTTGTGATGAAATTCCAAATGAATTGAAAAATTCTATTCATTTATAAGTGCGATCATAGATGCCACAAGATCTAGATATCGCATGCAGTACCAAAAAAGTATACAAAATTTATATACAACGTGTGAAATGATGTATACTTCGAGTGATTCATATTTTTTCGTATCTGAAGTGTTGAGGAAGTTGATCAAATGTATACAAAACTGCTATTATAAAAACATTTGCTTTCAGCACGCATGTAATGGTCCATTCCACAATGCACTACCCATTTCACAATCTGTATACTCTGCTCTAGTATGCCATGTGACATCTAGTTCTTGTGCCATCTATGGTGCTATATTTAGATAATTGAGCTCACGGTAATTCTCCATTATTGCTCCGTGGATCTGCAGTATAATGCCTCATTTTCATCGTTAAGTTAATTCATTTGACTAATTGAAATATATCTCCATATTTTTCCAATTCTCGCAACAGTTCCTATAATCTTTTCTCTCTCGCACATCTCAAATTTTGTTCACTTAAACCACAAGAATACCGCACTTACAAAGCCAAATATTTGACACAGTCAAACTTTTCATTTAAAATTAACACATAGCGACACGTGCGGCGAATTTTCATTCTTCTTCTTAAAGTGACTAGGATAAAGGAATTTTACAATAATTTTGTTAAAAGTCAATATTTCAAAATATTTATTTTATAACCAACCTTTTCTTTCATAAAAGTCCAAATTAGTATTTAAAACGACAAAATTAACAGGAACATTAATCAAATGAATTAACTTAACGATGAAAATGAGGCATAAGGCTTCCGAAATTTAAAAAGTTATGTTTGAAAATTATGTTGTTTAACCCTATTTTTATTTCAGATATTTAGGTACATTCCAAGAAAAACAAAATATAAAGGTCCGCTTTTTATATTAAAAGAAAAAATACAGAATTTAATGTAATCTCTTCCTTCTTGCTGTGAGGTGCGAAAGTACTTCATTCAATTCAATATTAACAATTCGATGAATGCTTAGCAGAGCCGGGGCCAAAACAGCAATTTGTAAAACTAAATAAAAGAAAAAACATTTTATTTCTTAAGGAATTTTGACCTAAAAAGTAAACAAATAATTTTTTGAGCTATTTAAATAAAACCAAGGGGCACTCATTGAAAAGATTAGTTACCATATTATAATTAGTTACAACAAAAGTTATTGTTTTAACGACAAAAAAACATTAGACTTAGATTTAATATTCCCTTAAAAATGTCAAAATTTAAAAACCCGCTGCGATTAAGCTACGGTCTGTCAAAGTATTCTACCATTTACTGATGGTATATGCATACATTCTGGACTGCTTATTTGCCTTCTCTATTTTGCACACATTTTGCCTATAAGTTGTTTTACCTGAAAGGGCCACGGAAGAATTGTGTGTAAAAATTTGGGTTTTTAGATCAACAGAAGTATAGGTTACAAAGATGGGAGGGTTTAAACCCTACAAACCCACCCAATATATATGGCCTTGCGTCCTACTTATAATCATAATTGAATTGATATTTAGTAAATTAAACTTCGCAGTAATGATCATTGATTTTACCCGTCCATCTAGAATGTTTAGCCTCCTACATGAGTAATGTTATTAATTTCCATTTATTTGTAACGCTACCGCTAAAACAATATGTGCAAACTTAGTTCTTCTTGTATACATTCACAAAAAAATGTATTTGTAGCATCTTGCACAATCACGCTAGCAAACTTTGGATTCAACTTTATTTTCCAATACATGTATGTGAGATCTAAAAAAAAATGCACAATCGTTCCTTAATGACCTAATTATAGTAGGTATATAACATCTGATTAATGTTCCAAACTAAAATACAAAAATACGAACAAATTTAGTTTTTTTTTTTACGAAAATAGGGAATGGTGACGTTACGGATTATGTACGGGACAGCATATCACATAAATTGGAATAATTAGTTTAAAATTATCTCATTGCACCCAACATCCGGTTTCGAGTGATCCATCTCAATGAATACTGTCTGACATAGAAATAATAGCATTAGCCCACTTAGATGGTCGGATGTAAGAAAAAACACTTAAGAAAATGGACTGAATGCAAGGAAATTTCATTGGCTTGTCGTCGACAGAGCATCAGGAGGGAACGATTAAAACAAATCGTCAATTATTCATCAATCACCGAAAATGACAAACAGTTCACACCATTTCCTTGTCCTGAACCATTTGTCTTGAGGCATTTACGTTTAACTGTCAGGAAAACGTCTAAACCTTTCCACTTCGGTCTGGCATCCTCCTTAACAGTCCTTCTCAATTCGTCCAAGCAACTTACTCCTCCATCAGCCAGCGGTCTTTCTTGCGAATTTCCTTCATTCATTCGCATCGTCATCTCATCTCATCATCATTATCGTGGGAGCTGTCTTTCCGAGTTTTGAGGGAAGATAGACTATGATGAGAATTCTGGATTCAATCCAGGACTAAGCTATGAAGGAACTGAAACCGGCAGTAACAACAAGGAGTTTGGCTAATGACAATCAGAGATAGGACGCCAGACGAAAGTTTTACAAATGGAACTTCACAGAAACAAACATTTGACAGGGAGCGCGCATAATGAGTGGAGAACTCCCTATGGGTTGGAATCATTGGACATGAATGGCGCGTTTGTTTCTTTTCTGATGGCAGCTATAGTACCTTTCCTACCGTTCCTCCACTTTTCCACACAAAAGTTGTGCTAAGGCCACAGCGATGCAGTGGCAAATATCAAATGACATTTTAATGATATCACTTCTGAGCGGAGAAGTTTCATCAGATAATTTCTGTTGACTGCTGCCTCGGCATAATGATAATTGAGACGAGACTTTGGGGTCTTTTGAGCAAATTAGCTATAGCGTCATTTCGGTGCCAATTATCGTGCCGACAATTTCTGTTTTTGTTATGTTTTTTTTTTTTTTAAAGGAAGTTTTGTAATAAAGTTTATTGAGGAATCGCAAAGTTCAGTGCAGATAGCCTGGTGGCTATATCCGTTCGTAATTTGCTGTAAACAACAAAATAATTTCCAGCAAAGAGTCGTGAAATTTTTAAGCTCACCTTATCCATAATCCATTGGCAGCTTTAACTTATTTCGTATTGTTACTGACTTGAGGCATGAGATTGCATCCGATGAATGGCAGCCAACGGACGTTTGCAGAATTGTTAAACAGCTCCGATTTGTTAATATCGAGATTATGAACTACTGATAGTGTCATGGGCTACAAAATGGATGCAGAAATAGATAGATGGCCCCTATTTTTACACAGGATGAATAGTTATTTATTGCTGACTCTACATCTTTGATCGGTATCGCGCCCCTATAGAATTTCTGTTGATGGTGTTACCCAAATTAGTAAAGGCACATTGCATAAATTATCCTAACAGACGAAGATATTTTATTAACTATTCTACTAGAGAAATTTTCTTCCACTTTTTTTCGAATATGTAGATTTGATTGGATATCAAGTAGGTGTTTATGTTTGTTTATATCACTCTTGAATATATTAGCTGCAACCAATTTATAATAAACGAATAATAGAAACAAATAACTCAAAAATATCGATGGATGAATTCGAAGTATTGAAAAGAAGTTTAGTTTGAGGAGCCCCTGAGGTTAGGCCTATAGTCACCCTAACACTATAGAAAAAATTTATCTAATTCAATAGGAAACCAACATCCGGAAAACTAAATGATATTCACTAGTATGTGTTCAAGAAGGTTATCACTGACCAATTGAAGTTATTTCCATTATTTTTGGAAACGTTCTTTTATCTTGCTTTAATTTTGAATAGGCTGGTGCCAAAACGGATTGTGAAGGCTAAGACGGAAAAAATTAATAACAGGCAAGGACCAGGAGGAAAATTTAGTTAAGGTTATAATTAAGAGAAGAAAAAAACTAAAATTAAACACCAGGTAAGGTGAAATTGCCAAATCGGGTGGTGTTAAGGGGTTGAAAGTTGTTTTTTGCGATTTTCGGCGAAATGTGACTTCCTAACGGAAAATATTCTCATCGAAAATGATGACAATAAAATTATCTAAAACTTTTATAAAAGGCCTTTTTCAACATAACCTCAAATTTTTCGATGAAATGGCGGAAAGCCGATTTTTCAGTTTTTTATTTTTTTCTCTCCAAAAAGTTATTCAAATTACGTGAAATTTTGTGAAAGTATACCATTTTTACATTGAATAAGCACATTTTTTTTTTTGAATTTGGGAAATATGTAGTTTCTGATATATTTAAAATTTTCGGGAAAAAGACGAAAATCATCCACGGAAAACTTTATTGGTATTTTTTCGATTTAAATATTCTATCCGGGCGCATACACATTGATAGTTTATTTTTGAAGAAACCGCTTAAAATTGAGAAAACCCAAAAACATGACTTTTCGGATCTCGAATTTTTAAAGTTTTTTATGATTTTTACTTGTTTTTTCTATATTTATGTAAATAATCGATTAAATTTCAATGACAGAAATTATTTTAATGTAATATTACTTAAGTTGAACCAATTAATTAAAGGAATCATCCTTTAAATGAATAACAAAATAATAAAAAATCTTTTATGCATATAAACGTGATAGAAATATTTACCCAAAAATTGTGAATCAGGAAATTCATATTAGAAAGATACATCAAATAGGTAGATTCAAGCCCACCAAAATTTGTCAAAGGAGGGGGGGGGGGGGTATTAAGAGCGTCTGAGACAAGATAGCAACCGGGCTGATTTTGGAATATTACATCAAGTTGTTTTTAATTATTTGGGATAGCGTCTTTTAGAACACCACGTAGGCAAACAAATTATTTTAGCTTTCGAAGGCATTAATTACAAATACCGTAGTTGAACTAGCAAAACACAATGATAAAACTGTCGTCG
>CAWVNZ010000968.1:0-32970 GCA_963930735.1 Dioctria linearis | reverse complement strand
ATTTGCGACAGTAAAAAAATTATTTTTTCCAAAATTTAGTATAGAAAAGGCAATCCCTGGCGCAATTAAAATTTGCGACAGTAAAAAATTAATTTTTGAAAAATTTACTATAGAAAAAGGCAATCCCTGGCGCAATTAAAATTTGCGACAGTAAAAAAATTATTTTTGGAAATAATTTACTATAGAAAAGGCAATCCCTGGCGTATTTAAAATTTGCGACAGTAAAAAATTATTTTTTGAATAATTTACTATAGAAAGGCAATCCCTGGAGCAATTAAAATTTGCGACATTAGAAAATTATTTTTTGAAAAATTTACTATAGAAAAGGCAATCCCTGGCGCAATTAAAATCTGCGACAGTAAAAAAATTATTTTTTCCAAAATTTACTATAGAAAAGGCAATCCCTGGCGCAATTAAAATTTGCGACAGTAAAAAATTAATTTTTGAAAAATTTACTATAGAAAAGGCAATCCCTGGCGTAATTAAAATTTGCGACAGTAAAAAAATTAATTTTTGAAAAATTTACTATAGAAAAGGCAATCCCTGGCGCAATTAAAATTTGCGACAGTAAAAAATTATTTTTGGAATAATTTACTATAGAAAAGGCAATCCCTGGCGTATTTAAAATTTGCGACAGTAAAAAATTATTTTTTGAATAATTTACTATAGAAAAGGCAATCCCTGGAGCAATTAAAATTTGCGACATTAGAAAATTATTTTTTGAAAAATTTACTATAGAAAAGGCAATCCCTGGCGCAATTAAAATTTGCGACAGTAAAAAATTATTTTTTCCAAAATTTACTATAGAAAAGGCAAATCCCTGGCGCAATTAAAATTTGCGACAGTAAAAAAATTAATTTTTGGAAAAATTTACTATAGAAAAGGCAATCCCTGGCGTAATTAAAATTTGCGACAGTAAAAAATTAATTTTTGAAAAAATTTACTATAGAAAAGGCAATCCCTGGCGCAATTAAAATTTGCGACAGTATAAAATTAATTTTTGAAAAATTTACTATAGAAAAGTCAATCCCTGGCGTAATTAAAATTTGCGACAGTAAAAAATTATTTTTTGAATAATTTACTATAGAAAAGGCAATCCCTGGCGGATTGAAAATTTGCGACAGTAAAAAATTATTTTTTGAAAAATTTTACTATAGAAAAGGCAATCCCTGCCGCAATTAAAATTTGCGACAGTATAAAATTAAATTTTGAAAAATTTACTATAAAAAAAGGCAATCCCTGGCGTAATTAAAATTTGCGACAGTAAAAAATTATTTTTTGAATAAATTACTATAGAAAAGGCAATCCCTGCCGTATTTAAAATTTGCGACAGTAAAAAATTAATTTTTGAAAAATTTACTATAGAAAAGGCAATCCCTGGCGTAATTAAAATTTGCGACAGTAAAAAATTAATTTTTGAAAAATTTTACTATAGAAAAGGCAATCCCTTGCGTAATTAAAATTTGCGACAGTAAAAAAATTAATTTTTGAAAAATTTACTATAGAAAAGGCAATTCCCCTGGCGCAATTAAAATTTGCGACAGTAAAAAATTATTTTTGGAATAATTTACTATAGAAAAGGCAATCCCTGGCGTATTTAAAATTTGCGACAGTAAAAAAATTATTTTTTGAATAACTGGCGTATTTAAAATTTGCGACAGTAAAAAATTATTTTTTGAATAATTTACTATAGAAAAGGCAATCCCTTGCGTAATTAAAATTTGCGACAGTAAAAAATTAATTTTTGAAAAATTTACTATAGAAAAGGCAATCCCTGGCGTAATTAAAATTTGCGACAGTAAAAAATTATTTTTGGAATAATTTACTATAGAAAAGGCAATCCCTGGCGTATTTAAAATTTGCGACAGTAAAAAATTATTTTTTGAATAATTTACTATAGAAAAGGCAATCCCTGGCGCAATTAAAATTTGCGACAGTAGAAAATTATTTTTTGAAAAATTTACTATAGAAAAGGCAATCCCTGGCGCAATTAAAATTTGCGACAGTAAAAAATTATTGTTTGCAAAATTTACTATAGAAAAGGCAATCCCTGGCGTATTTAAAATTTGCGACAGTGAAAAATTAATTTTTGAAAAATTTACTATAGAAAGGCAATCCCTGGCGCAATTAAAATTTGCTACAGTAAAAAATTAATTTTTGAAAAATTTACTATAGAAAAGGCAATCCCTGGCGTAATTAAAATTTGCGACAGTAAAAAATTAATTTTTGAAAAATCTACTATAGAAAAGGCAATCCCTGGCGTAATTAAAATTTGCGACAGTAAAAAATTAGTTTTTGAAAAATTTACTGTAGGAAAGGCAATCCCTGGCGTAACTAAAATTTGCGAGAGTAAAAAATTATTTTTTGCAAAATTTACTATAGAAAAGGCAATCCCTGGCGTATTTAAAATTTGCGACAGTAGAAAATTATTTTTTGAAAAATTTACTATAGAAAAGGCAATCCCTGGCGTAATTAAAATTTGCGACAGTAAAAAATTATTTTTGGAATAATTTACTATAGAAAAGGCAATCCCTGGCGTATTTAAAATTTGCGACAGTAAAAAATTATTTATTGAATAATTTACTATAGAAAAGGCAATCCCTGGCGCAATTAAAATTTGCGACAGTAGAAAATTATTTTTTGAAAAATTTACTATAGAAAAGGCAATCCCTGGCGCAATTAAAATTTGCGACAGTAAAAAATTATTTTTTCCAAAATTTACTATAGAAAAGGCAATCCCTGGCGCAATTAAAATTTGCGACAGTAAAAAATTATTTTTTCCAAAATTTACTATAGAAAAGGCAATCCCTGGCGTAATTAAAATTTGCGACAGTAAAAAATTAATTTTTGAAAAATTTACTATAGAAAGGCAATCCCTGGCGTAATTAAAATTTGCGACAGTAAAAAATTAATTTTTGAAAAATTTACTATAGAAAAGGCAATCCCTGGCGTAATTAAAATTTTCGACAGTAGAAAATTATTTTTTCAAAATTTACTATAGAAAAGGCAATCCCTGGCGTATTTAAAATTTGCGACAGTAAAAAATTAATTTTTGAAAAATTTACTATAGAAAAGGCAATCCCTGGCGCAATTAAAATTTGCGACAGTAAAAAATTAATTTTGGAAAAATTTACTATAGAAAAGGCAATCCCTGGCGTAATTAAAATTTGCGACAGTAAAAAATTAATTTTTGAAAAATTTACTATAGAAAAGGCAATCCCTGGCGTATTTAAAATTTGCGTCAGTAAAAAACTAATTTTTGAAAAATTTACTATAGAAAAGGCAATCCCTGGAGTATTTAAAATTTGCGACAGTAAAAAATTAATTTTTGAAAAATTTACTATAGAAAAGGCAATCCCTGGCGCAATTAAAATTTGCGACAGTAAAAAATTAATTTTTGAAAAATTTACTATAGAAAAGGCAATACCTGGCGTATTTAAAATTTGCGACAGTAGAAAATTAATTTTGAAAAATTTACTATAGAAAAGGCAATCCCTGGCGGATTTTAAATTTGCGACAGTAAAAAAGTATTTTTTGAAAAATTTACTGTAGAAAAGGCAATCCCTGGAGCAATTAAAATTTGCGACAGTAGAAAATTATTTTTTGAAAAATTTACTATAGAAAAGGCAATCCCTGGCGCAATTAAAATTTGCGACAGTAAAAATTATTTTTTGAAAAATTTACTGTATAAAAGGCAATCCCTGGCTCAATTAAAATTTGCGACAGTAAAAAATTATTTTTTGAATAATTTACTATAGAAAAGGCAATCCCTGGCGGATTTAAAATTTGCGACAGTAAAAAATTATTTTTTGAATAATTTACTATAGAAAAGGCAATCCCTGGCGTGATTAAAATTTGCGACAGTAGAAAATTATTTTCTGAAAAATTTACTATAGAAAAGGCAATCCCTGGCGTAATTAAAATTTGCGACAATAAAAAATTATTTTTTGAAAAATTTACTATAGAAAAGGCAATCCCTGGCGTAATTAAAATTTGCGACAGTAAAAAATTAGTTTTTGAAAAATTTACTGTAGAAAAGGCAATCCCTGGCGTAATTAAAATTTGCGAGAGTAAAAAATTATTTTTTGCAAAATTTACTATAGAAAAGGCAATCCCTGGCTTATTTAAAATTTGCGACAGTAGAAAATTATTTTTTGAAAAATTTACTATAGAAAAGGCAATCACTGGCGTAACTAAAATTTGCGACAGTAAAAAATTTTTTTTGGAATAATTTACTATAGAAAAGGCAATCCCTGGCGTATTTAAAATTTGCGACAGTAGAAAATTATTTTTTGAAAGATTTACTATAGAAAAGGCAATCCCTGGCGCAATTAAAATTTGCGACAGTAAAAAATTATTTTTTGCAAAATTTACTATAGAAAAGGCAATCCTTGGCGTATTTAAAATTTGCGACAGTAAAAAATTAATTTTTGAAAAATTTACTATAGAAAAGGCAATCCCTGGCGCAATTAAAATTTGCGACAGTAAAAAATTAATTTTTGAAAAATTTACTATAGAAAAGGCAATCCCTGGCGTAATTAGAATTTGCGACAGTAAAAAATTAATTTTTGAAAAATTTACTATAGAAAAGGCAATCCCTGGCGTAATTAAAATTTGCGACAGTAAAAAATTAATTTTTGAAAAATTTACTATAGAAAAGGCAATCCCTGGCGTAATTAAAATTTGCGACAGTAGAAAATTATTTTTTGCAAAATTTACTATAGAAATGGCAATCCCTGGCGTATTTAAAATTTGCGACAGTAAAAAATTAATTTTTGAAAAATTTACTATAGAAAAGGCAATCCCTGGCGCAATTAAAATTTGCGACAGTAAAAAATTAATTTTTGAAAAATTTACTATAGAAAAGGCAATCCCTGGGGTAATTAAAATTTGCGACAGTAAAAAATTAATTTTTGAAAAATTTACTATAGAAAAGGCAATCCCTGGCGTATTTAAAATTTGCGACAGTAAAAAATTAATTTTTGAAAAATTTACTATAGAAAAGGCAATCCCTGGCGTATTTAAAATTTGCGACAGTAAAAAATTAATTTTTGAAATATTTACTATAGAAAAGACAATCCCTGGCACAATTAAAATTTGCGACAGTAAAAAATTAATTTTTGAAAAATTTACTATAGAAAAGGCAATCCCTGGCGTACTTAAAATTTGCGACAATAGAAAATTATTTTGTGAAAAATTTACAATAGAAAAGGCAATACCTGGCGGATTTGAAATTTGCGACAGTAAAAAAGTATTTTTTGAAAAATTTACTGTAGAAAAGGCAATCCCTGGCGCAATTAAAATTTGCGACAGTAGAAAATTATTTTTTGAAAAATTTACTATAGATAAGGCAATCCCTGGCGCAATTAAAAGTTGCGACAGTAAAAAATTATTTTTTGAAAAATTTACTGTAGAAAAGGCAATCCCTGGCTCAATTAAAATTTGCGACAGTAAAAAATTATTTTTTGAATAATTTACTGTAGAAAAGGCAATCGCTGGCGGATTTAAAATTTGCGACAGTAAAAAATTATTTTTTGAATAATTTACTATAGATAAGGCAATCCCTGGCGTAATTAAAATTTGCGACAGTAGAAAATTATTTGTTGAAAAATTTACTATAGAAAAGGCAATCCCTGGCGTAATTAAAATTTGCGACAATAAAAAATTATTTTTTGAAAAATTTACTATAGAAAAGGCAATCCCTGGCGTAATTAAAATTTGCGACAGTAAAAAATTAGTTTTTGAAAAATTTACTGTAGAAAAGGCAATGCCTGGCGTAACTAAAATTTGCGAGAGTAAAAAATTATTTTTTGCAAAATTTACTATAGAAGAGGCAATCCCTGGCGTATTTAAAATTTGCGACAGTAGAAAATTATTTTTTGAAAAATTTACTATAGAAAAGGCAATCCCTGGCGTAATTACAATTTGCGACAGTAAAAACTTATTTTTGGAATAATTTACTATAGAAAAGGCAATCCCTTGCCTATTTAAAATTTGCGACAGTAAAAAATTATTTTTTGAATAATTTACTATAGAAAAGGCAATCTCTGGCGCAATTAAAATTTGCGACAGTAGAAAATTATTTTTTGAAAAATTTACTATAGAAAATTCAATCCCTGGCGCAATTAAAATTTGCGACAGTAAAAAATTATTTTTTGCAAAATTTACTATAGAAAAGGCAATCCCTGGCGTATTTAAAATTTGCGACAGTAAAAAATTAATTTTTGAAAAATTTACTATAGAAAAGGCAATCCCTGGCGTATTTAAAATTTGCGACAGTAAAAAATTAATTTTTGAAAAATTTACTATAGAAAAGGCAATCCCTGGCGTATTTAAATTTTGCGACAGTAAAAAATTAATTTTTGAAAAATTTACTATAGAAAAGGCAATGCCTGGCGCAATTAAAATTTTCCACAGTAAAAAATTAATTTTTGAAAAATTTACTATAGAAAAGGCAATCCCTGGCGTATTTAAAATTTGCGATAGTAAAAAATTAATTTGTGAAAAATTTACTATAGAAAAGGCAATCCCTGGCGGATTTGAAATTTGCGACAGTAAAAAAGTATTTTTTGAAAAATTTTCTGTAGAAAAGGCAATCCCTGGCGCAATTAAAATTTGCGATAGTACAAAATTATTTTTTGAAAAATTTACTGTAGAAAAGGCAATCCCTGGCACAATTAAAATTTGCGACAGTAAAAAATTATTTTTTGAATAATTTACTATAGAAAAGGCAATCTCTGGCGGATTTAAAATTTGCGACAGTAAAAAATTATTTTTTAAATAATTTACTATAGAAAAGGCAATCCCTGGCGTAATCAAAATTTTAGACAATAAAAAATTATTTTTTGAAAAATTTACTATAGAAAAGGCAATCCCTGGCGTAATTAAAATTTGCGACAGTAAAGAATTAGTTTTTGAAAAATTTACTGTAGAAAAGGCAATCACTGGCGTAACTGAAATTTGCGAGATTAAAAAATTATTTTTTGCAAAATTTACTATAGAAAAGGCAATCCCTGGCGTATTTAAAATTTGCGACAGTAGAAAATTATTTTTTGAAAAATTTACAGAAGAACAGGCAATCCCTGGCGTAATTAAAATTTGCGACAGTAAAAAATTATTTTTGGAATAATTTACTATAGAAAAGGCAATCCCTGGCGTATTTAAAATTTGCGACAGTAAAAAATTATTTTTTGAATAATTTACTATAGAAAAGGCAATCCCTGGCGCAATTAAAATTTGCGACAGTAGAAAATTATTTTTTGAAAAATTTACTATAGAAAAGGCAATCCCTGGCGTATTTAAAATTTGCGACAGTAAAAAATTAATTTTTGAAAAATTTACTATAGAAAAGGCAATCCCTGGCGCAATTAAAATTTGCGACAGTAAAAAATTATTTTTGGAATAATTTACTATAGAAAAGGCAATCCCTGGCGTATTTAAAATTTGCGACAGTAAAAAATTAATTTTTGAAAAATTTACTATAGAAAAGGCAATCCCTGGCGCAATTAAAATTTGCGACATTAAAAAATTAATTTTTGAAAAATTTACTATAGAAAAGGCAATCCCTGGCGTAATTAAAATTTGCGACAGTAAAAAATTAATTTTTGAAAAATTTACTATAGAAAAGGCAATCCCTTGCGTAATTAAAATTTGCGACAGTAAAAAATTAATTTTTGAAAAATTTACTATAGAAAAGGCAATCCCTGGCGTAATTAAAATTTGCGACAGTAAAAAATTATTTTTGGAATAATTTACTATAGAAAAGGCAATCCCTGGCGTATTTAAAATTTGCGACAGTAAAAAATTATTTTTTGAATAATTTACTATAGAAAAGGCAATCCCTGGCGCAATTAAAATTTGCGACAGTAGAAAATTATTTTTTGAAAAATTTACTATAGAAAAGGCAATCCCTGGCGCAATTAAAATTTGCGACAGTAAAAAATTATTGTTTGCAAAATTTACTATAGAAAAGGCAATCCCTGGCGTATTTAAAATTTGCGACAGTGAAAAATTAATTTTTGAAAAATTTACTATAGAAAAGGCAATCCCTGGCGCAATTAAAATTTGCGACAGTAAAAAATTAATTTTTGAAAAATTTACTATAGAAAAGGCAATCCCTGGCGTAATTAAAATTTGCGACAGTAAAAAATTAATTTTTGAAAAATCTACTATAGAAAAGGCAATCCCTGGCGTAATTAAAATTTGCGACAGTAAAAAATTAGTTTTTGAAAAATTTACTGTAGGAAAGGCAATCCCTGGCGTAACTAAAATTTGCGAGAGTAAAAAATTATTTTTTGCAAAATTTACTATAGAAAAGGCAATCCCTGGCGTATTTAAAATTTGCGACAGTAGAAAATTATTTTTTGAAAAATTTACTATAGAAAAGGCAATCCCTGGCGTAATTAAAATTTGCGACAGTAAAAAATTATTTTTGGAATAATTTACTATAGAAAAGGCAATCCCTGGCGTATTTAAAATTTGCGACAGTAAAAAATTATTTATTGAATAATTTACTATAGAAAAGGCAATCCCTGGCGCAATTAAAATTTGCGACAGTAGAAAATTATTTTTTGAAAAATTTACTATAGAAAAGGCAATCCCTGGCGCAATTAAAATTTGCGACAGTAAAAAATTATTTTTTCCAAAATTTACTATAGAAAAGGCAATCCCTGGCGCAATTAAAATTTGCGACAGTAAAAAATTAATTTTTGAAAAATTTACTATAGAAAAGGCAATCCCTGGCGTAATTAAAATTTGCGACAGTAAAAAATTAATTTTTGAAAAATTTACTATAGAAAGGCAATCCCTGGCGTAATTAAAATTTGCGACAGTAAAAAATTAATTTTTGAAAAATTTACTATAGAAAAGGCAATCCCTGGCGTAATTAAAATTTTCGACAGTAGAAAATTATTTTTTCAAAATTTACTATAGAAAAGGCAATCCCTGGCGTATTTAAAATTTGCGACAGTAAAAAATTAATTTTTGAAAAATTTACTATAGAAAAGGCAATCCCTGGCGCAATTAAAATTTGCGACAGTAAAAAATTAATTTTGGAAAAATTTACTATAGAAAAGGCAATCCCTGGCGTAATTAAAATTTGCGACAGTAAAAAATTAATTTTTGAAAAATTTACTATAGAAAAGGCAATCCCTGGCGTATTTAAAATTTGCGACAGTAAAAAATTAATTTTTGAAAAATTTACTATAGAAAAGGCAATCCCTGGAGTATTTAAAATTTGCGACAGTAAAAAATTAATTTTTGAAAAATTTACTATAGAAAAGGCAATCCCTGGCGCAATTAAAATTTGCGACAGTAAAAAATTAATTTTTGAAAAATTTACTATAGAAAAGGCAATACCTGGCGTATTTAAAATTTGCGACAGTAGAAAATTAATTTGGAAAAATTTACTATAGAAAAGGCAATCCCTGGCGGATTTTAAATTTGCGACAGTAAAAAAGTATTTTTTGAAAAATTTACTGTAGAAAAGGCAATCCCTGGAGCAATTAAAATTTGCGACAGTAGAAAATTATTTTTTGAAAAATTTACTATAGAAAAGGCAATCCCTGGCGCAATTAAAATTTGCGACAGTAAAAAATTATTTTTTGAAAAATTTACTGTATAAAAGGCAATCCCTGGCTCAATTAAAATTTGCGACAATAAAAAATTATTTTTTGAATAATTTACTATAGAAAAGGCAATCCCTGGCGGATTTAAAATTTGCGACAGTAAAAAATTATTTTTTGAATAATTTACTATAGAAAAGGCAATCCCTGGCGTGATTAAAATTTGCGACAGTAGAAAATTATTTTCTGAAAAATTTACTATAGAAAAGGCAATCCCTGGCGTAATTAAAATTTGCGACAATAAAAAATTATTTTTTGAAAAATTTACTATAGAAAAGGCAATCCCTGGCGTAATTAAAATTTGCGACAGTAAAAAATTAGTTTTTGAAAAATTTACTGTAGAAAAGGCAATCCCTGGCGTAATTAAAATTTGCGAGAGTAAAAAATTATTTTTTGCAAAATTTACTATAGAAAAGGCAATCCCTGGCTTATTTAAAATTTGCGACAGTAGAAAATTATTTTTTGAAAAATTTACTATAGAAAAGGCAATCACTGGCGTAACTAAAATTTGCGACAGTAAAAAATTTTTTTTGGAATAATTTACTATAGAAAAGGCAATCCCTGGCGTATTTAAAATTTGCGACAGTAGAAAATTATTTTTTGAAAGATTTACTATAGAAAAGGCAATCCCTGGCGCAATTAAAATTTGCGACAGTAAAAAATTATTTTTTGCAAAATTTACTATAGAAAAGGCAATCCTTGGCGTATTTAAAATTTGCGACAGTAAAAAATTAATTTTTGAAAAATTTACTATAGAAAAGGCAATCCCTGGCGCAATTAAAATTTGCGACAGTAAAAAATTAATTTTTGAAAAATTTACTATAGAAAAGGCAATCCCTGGCGTAATTAGAATTTGCGACAGTAAAAAATTAATTTTTGAAAAATTTACTATAGAAAAGGCAATCCCTGGCGTAATTAAAATTTGCGACAGTAAAAAATTAATTTTTGAAAAATTTACTATAGAAAAGGCAATCCCTGGCGTAATTAAAATTTGCGACAGTAGAAAATTATTTTTTGCAAAATTTACTATAGAAATGGCAATCCCTGGCGTATTTAAAATTTGCGACAGTAAAAAATTAATTTTTGAAAAATTTACTATAGAAAAGGCAATCCCTGGCGCAATTAAAATTTGCGACAGTAAAAAATTAATTTTTGAAAAATTTACTATAGAAAAGGCAATCCCTGGGGTAATTAAAATTTGCGACAGTAAAAAATTAATTTTTGAAAAATTTACTATAGAAAAGGCAATCCCTGGCGTATTTAAAATTTGCGACAGTAAAAAATTAATTTTTGAAAAATTTACTATAGAAAAGGCAATCCCTGGCGTATTTAAAATTTGCGACAGTAAAAAATTAATTTTTGAAATATTTACTATAGAAAAGACAATCCCTGGCACAATTAAAATTTGCGACAGTAAAAAATTAATTTTTGAAAAATTTACTATAGAAAAGGCAATCCCTGGCGTACTTAAAATTTGCGACAATAGAAAATTATTTTGTGAAAAATTTACAATAGAAAAGGCAATACCTGGCGGATTTGAAATTTGCGACAGTAAAAAAGTATTTTTTGAAAAATTTACTGTAGAAAAGACAATCCCTGGCGCAATTAAAATTTGCGACAGTAGAAAATTATTTTTTGAAAAATTTACTATAGATAAGGCAATCCCTGGCGCAATTAAAAGTTGCGACAGTAAAAAATTATTTTTTGAAAAATTTACTGTAGAAAAGGCAATCCCTGGCTCAATTAAAATTTGCGACAGTAAAAAATTATTTTTTGAATAATTTACTGTAGAAAAGGCAATCGCTGGCGGATTTAAAATTTGCGACAGTAAAAAATTATTTTTTGAATAATTTACTATAGATAAGGCAATCCCTGGCGTAATTAAAATTTGCGACAGTAGAAAATTATTTGTTGAAAAATTTACTATAGAAAAGGCAATCCCTGGCGTAATTAAAATTTGCGACAATAAAAAATTATTTTTTGAAAAATTTACTATAGAAAAGGCAATCCCTGGCGTAATTAAAATTTGCGACAGTAAAAAATTTGTTTTTGAAAAATTTACTGTAGAAAAGGCAATGCCTGGCGTAACTAAAATTTGCGAGAGTAAAAAATTATTTTTTGCAAAATTTACTATAGAAGAGGCAATCCCTGGCGTATTTAAAATTTGCGACAGTAGAAAATTATTTTTTGAAAAATTTACTATAGAAAAGGCAATCCCTGGCGTAATTACAATTTGCGACAGTAAAAACTTATTTTTGGAATAATTTACTATAGAAAAGGCAATCCCTTGCCTATTTAAAATTTGCGACAGTAAAAAATTATTTTTTGAATAATTTACTATAGAAAAGGCAATCTCTGGCGCAATTAAAATTTGCGACAGTAGAAAATTATTTTTTGAAAAATTTACTATAGAAAATTCAATCCCTGGCGCAATTAAAATTTGCGACAGTAAAAAATTATTTTTTGCAAAATTTACTATAGAAAAGGCAATCCCTGGCGTATTTAAAATTTGCGACAGTAAAAAATTAATTTTTGAAAAATTTACTATAGAAAAGGCAATCCCTGGCGTATTTAAAATTTGCGACAGTAAAAAATTAATTTTTGAAAAATTTACTATAGAAAAGGCAATCCCTGGCGTATTTAAATTTTGCGACAGTAAAAAATTAATTTTTGAAAAATTTACTATAGAAAAGGCAATGCCTGGCGCAATTAAAATTTTCCACAGTAAAAAATTAATTTTTGAAAAATTTACTATAGAAAACGCAATCCCTGGCGTATTTAAAATTTGCGATAGTAAAAAATTAATTTGTGAAAAATTTACTATAGAAAAGGCAATCCCTGGCGGATTTGAAATTTGCGACAGTAAAAAAGTATTTTTTGAAAAATTTTCTGTAGAAAAGGCAATCCCTGGCGCAATTAAAATTTGCGATAGTACAAAATTATTTTTTGAAAAATTTACTGTAGAAAAGGCAATCCCTGGCACAATTAAAATTTGCGACAGTAAAAAATTATTTTTTGAATAATTTACTATAGAAAAGGCAATCTCTGGCGGATTTAAAATTTGCGACAGTAAAAAATTATTTTTTAAATAATTTACTATAGAAAAGGCAATCCCTGGCGTAATCAAAATTTTAGACAATAAAAAATTATTTTTTGAAAAATTTACTATAGAAAAGGCAATCCCTGGCGTAATTAAAATTTGCGACAGTAAAGAATTAGTTTTTGAAAAATTTACTGTAGAAAAGGCAATCACTGGCGTAACTGAAATTTGCGAGATTAAAAAATTATTTTTTGCAAAATTTACTATAGAAAAGGCAATCCCTGGCGTATTTAAAATTTGCGACAGTAGAAAATTATTTTTTGAAAAATTTACAGAAGAACAGGCAATCCCTGGCGTAATTAAAATTTGCGACAGTAAAAAATTATTTTTGGAATAATTTACTATAGAAAAGGCAATCCCTGGCGTATTTAAAATTTGCGACAGTAAAAAATTATTTTTTGAATAATTTACTATAGAAAAGGCAATCCCTGGCGCAATTAAAATTTGCGACAGTAGAAAATTATTTTTTGAAAAATTTACTATAGAAAAGGCAATCCCTGGCGCAATTAAAATTTGCGACAATAAAAAATTATTTTTTGAAAAATTTACTATAGAAAAGGCAATCCCTGGCGTAATTAAAATTTGCGACAGTAAAAACTTATTTTTGGAATAATTTACTATAGAAAAGGCAATCCCTTGCGTATTTAAAATTTGCGACAGTAAAAAATTATTTTTTGAATAATTTACTATAGAAAAGGCAATCCCTGGCGCAATTAAAATTTGCGACAGTAGAAAATTATTTTTTGAAAAATTTACTATAGAAAATTCAATCCCTGGCGCAATTAAAATTTGCGACAGTAAAAAATTATTTTTTGCAAAATTTACTATAGAAAAGGCAATCCCTGGCGTATTTAAAATTTGCGACAGTAAAAAATTAATTTTTGAAAAATTTACTATAGAAAAGGCAATCCCTGGCGTATTTAAAATTTGCGACAGTAAAAAATTAATTTTTTGAAAAATTTACTATAGAAAAGGCAATCCCTGGCGTATTTAAAATTTGCGACAGTAAAAAATTAATTTTTGAAAAATTTACTATAGAAAAGGCAATGCCTGGCGCAATTAAAATTTTCCACAGTAAAAAATTAATTTTTGAAAAATTTTCTATAGAAAAGGCAATCCCTGGCGTATTTAAAATTTGCGATAGTAAAAAATTAATTTGTGAAAAATTTACTATAGAAAAGGCAATCCCTGGCGGATTTGAAATTTGCGACAGTAAAAAAGTATTTTTTGAAAAATTTACTATAGAAAATTCAATCCCTGGCGCAATTAAAATTTGCGACAGTAAAAAATTATTTTTTGCAAAATTTACTATAGAAAAGGCAATCCCTGGCGTATTTAAAATTTGCGACAGTAAAAAATTAATTTTTGAAAAATTTACTATAGAAAAGGCAATCCCTGGCGTATTTAAAATTTGCGACAGTAAAAAATTAATTTTTTGAAAAATTTACTATAGAAAAGGCAATCTCTGGCGTATTTAAAATTTGCGACAGTAAAAAATTAATTTTTGAAAAATTTACTATAGAAAAGGCAATGCCTGGCGCAATTAAAATTTTCCACAGTAAAAAATTAATTTTTGAAAAATTTTCTATAGAAAAGGCAATCCCTGGCGTATTTAAAATTTGCGATAGTAAAAAATTAATTTGTGAAAAATTTACTATAGAAAAGGCAATCCCTGGCGGATTTGAAATTTGCGACAGTAAAAAAGTATTTTTTGAAAAATTTACTGTAGAAAAGGCAATCCCTGGCGCAATTAAAATTTGCGATAGTACAAAATTATTTTTTTAAAAATTTACTGTAGAAAAGGCAATCCCTGGCACAATTAAAATTTGCGACATTAAAAAATTATATTTTGAATAATTTACTATAGAAAAGGCCATCTCTGGCGGATTTAAAATTTGCGACAGTAAAAAATTATTTTTTGAATAATTTACTATAGAAAAGGCAATCCCTGGCGTAATTAAAATTTGCGACAATAAAAAATTATTTTTTGAAAAAATTACTATAGAAAAGGCAATCCCTGGCGTAATTAAAATTTGCGACAGTAAAGAATTAGTTTTTGAAAAATTTACTGTAGAAAAGGCAATCCCTGGCGTAACTGAAATTTGCGAGATTAAAAAATTATTTTTTGCAAAATTTACTATAGAAATGGCAATCCCTGGCGTATTTAAAATTTGCGACAGTAAAGAATTAGTTTTTGAAAAATTTACTGTAGAAAAGGCAATCCCTGGCGTAACTGAAATTTGCGAGATTAAAAAATTATTTTTTGCAAAATTTACTATAGAAAAGGCAATCCCTGGCGTATTTAAAATTTGCGACAGTAGAAAATTATTTTTTGAAAAATTTACAGAAGAACAGGCAATCCCTGGCGCAATTAAAATTTGCGATAGTACAAAATTATTTTTTGAAAAATTTACTGTAGAAAAGGCAATCCCTGGCACAATTAAAATTTGCGACAGTAAAAAATTATTTTTTGAATAATTTACTATAGAAAAGGCAATCTCTGGCGGATTTAAAATTTGCGACAGTAAAAAATTATTTTTTGAATAATTTACTATAGAAAAGGCAATCCCTGGCGTAATCAAAATTTTAGACAATAAAACATTATTTTTTGAAAAATTTACTATAGAAAAGGCAATCCCTGGCGTAATTAAAATTTGCGACAGTAAAGAATTAGTTTTTGAAAAATTTACTGTAGAAAAGGCAATCCCTGGCGTAACTGAAATTTGCGAGATTAAAAAATTATTTTTTGCAAAATTTACTATAGAAAAGGCAATCCCTGGCGTATTTAAAATTTGCGACAGTAGAAAATTATTTTTTGAAAAATTTACAGAAGAACAGGCAAACCCTGGCGTAATTAAAATTTGCGACAGTAAAAAATTATTTTTGGAATAATTTACTATAGAAAAGGCAATCCCTGGCGTATTTAAAATTTGCGACAGTAAAAAATTATTTTTTGAATAATTTACTATAGAAAAGGCAATCCCTGGCGCAATTAAAATTTGCGACAGTAGAAAATTATTTTTTGAAAAATTTACTATAGAAAAGGCAATCCCTGGCGCAATTAAAATTTGCGACAATAAAAAATTATTTTTTGAAAAATTTACTATAGAAAAGGCAATCCCTGGCGTAATTAAAATTTGCGACAGTAAAAAATTAGTTTTTGAAAAATTTACTGTAGAAAAGGCAATGCCTGGCGTAACTAAAATTTGCGAGAGTAAAAAATTATTTTTTGCAAAATTTACTATAGAAGAGGCAATCCCTGGCGTATTTAAAATTTGCGACAGTAGAAAATTATTTTTTGAAAAATTTACTATAGAAAAGGCAATCCCTGGCGTAATTAAAATTTGCGACAGTAAAAACTTATTTTTGGAATAATTTACTATAGAAAAGGCAATCCCTTGCGTATTTAAAATTTGCGACAGTAAAAAATTATTTTTTGAATAATTTACTATAGAAAAGGCAATCCCTGGCGCAATTAAAATTTGCGACAGTAGAAAATTATTTTTTGAAAAATTTACTATAGAAAATTCAATCCCTGGCGCAATTAAATTTTGCGACAGTAAAAAATTATTTTTTGCAAAATTTACTATAGAAAAGGCAATCCCTGGCGTATTTAAAATTTGCGACAGTAAAAAATTAATTTTTGAAAAATTTACTAT
Source organism: Dioctria linearis (assembly GCA_963930735.1). Lineage (NCBI taxonomy): Eukaryota > Metazoa > Arthropoda > Insecta > Diptera > Asilidae > Dioctria > Dioctria linearis. The sequence goes on along the minus strand of CAWVNZ010000968.1, from coordinate 16,588 downwards.
AGAAAAGGCAATCCCTGGCGTATTTAAAATTTGCGACAGTAAAAAATTAATTTTTTGAAAAATTTACTATAGAAAAGGCAATCCCTGGCGTATTTAAAATTTGCGACAGTAAAAAATTAATTATTGAGAAAAGGCAATGCCTGGCGCAATTAAAATTTTCCACAGTAAAAAATTAATTTTTGAAAAATTTACTATAGAAAAGGCAATCCCTGGCGTATTTAAAATTTGCGATAGTAAAAAATTAATTTGTGAAAAATTTACTATAGAAAAGGCAATCCCTGGCGGATTTGAAATTTGCGACAGTAAAAAAGTATTTTTTGAAAAATTTACTGTAGAAAAGGCAATCCCTGGCGCAATTAAAATTTGCGATAGTACAAAATTATTTTTTTAAAAATTTACTGTAGAAAAGGCAATCCCTGGCACAATTAAAATTTGCGACAGTAAAAAATTATATTTTGAATAATTTACTATAGAAAAGGCCATCTCTGGCGGATTTAAAATTTGCGACAGTAAAAAATTATTTTTTGAATAATTTACTATAGAAAAGGCAATCCCTGGCGTATTTAAAATTTGCGACAATAAAAAATTATTTTTTGAAAAATTTACTGTAGAAAAGGCAATCCCTGGCGTAACTGAAATTTGCGAGATTAAAAAATTATTTTTTGCAAAATTTACTATAGAAAAGGCAATCCCTGGCGTATTTAAAATTTGCGACAGTAAAGAATTAGTTTTTGAAAAATTTACTGTAGAAAAGGCAATCCCTGGCGTAACTGAAATTTGCGAGATTAAAAAATTATTTTTTGCAAAATTTACTATAGAAAAGGCAATCCCTGGCGTATTTAAAATTTGCGACAGTAGAAAATTATTTTTTGAAAAATTTACAGAAGAACAGGCAATCCCTGGCGCAATTAAAATTTGCGATAGTACAAAATTATTTTTTGAAAAATTTACTGTAGAAAAGGCAATCCCTGGCACAATTAAAATTTGCGACAGTAAAAAATTATTTTTTGCAAAATTTACTATAGAAAAGGCAATCCCTGGCGTATTTAAAATTTGTGATAGTAAAAAATTAATTTTTGAAAAATTTACTATAGAAAAGGCAATCCCTGGCGCAATTAAAATTTGCGACAGTAAAAAATTAATTTTTGAAAAATTTACTATAGAAAAGGCAATCCCTGGCGTAATTAGAATTTGCGACAGTAAAAAATTAATTTTTGAAAAATTTACTATAGAAAAGGCAATCCCTGGCGTAATTAAAATTTGCGACAGTAAAAAATTAATTTTTGAAAAATTTACTATAGGAAAGGCAATCCCTGGCGTAATTAAAATTTGCGACAGTAGAAAATTATTTTTTGCAAAATTTACTATAGAAAAGACAATCCCTGGCACAATTAAAATTTGCGACAGTAAAAAATTAATTTTTGAAAAATTTACTATAGAAAAGGCAATCCCTGGCGTACTTAAAATTTGCGACAATAGAAAATTATTTTGTGAAAAATTTACAATAGAAAAGGCAATCCCTGGCGGATTTGAAATTTGCGACAGTAAAAAAGTATTCTTTGAAAAATTTACTGTAGAAAAGGCAATCCCTGGCGCAATTAAAATTTGCGACAGTAGAAAATTATTTTTTGAAAAATTTACTATAGATAAGGCAATCCCTGGCGCAATTAAAAGTTGCGACAGTAAAAAATTATTTTTTGAAAAATTTACTGTAGAAAAGGCAATCCCTGGCTCAATTAAAATTTGCGACAGTAAAAAATTATTTTTTGAATAATTTACTGTAGAAAAGGCAATCGCTGGCGGATTTAAAATTTGCGACAGTAAAAAATTATTTTTTGAATAATTTACTATAGATAAGGCAATCCCTGGCGTAATTAAAATTTGCGACAGTAGAAAATTATTTGTTGAAAAATTTACTATAGAAAAGGCAATCCCTGGCGTAATTAAAATTTGCGACAATAAAAAATTATTTTTTGAAAAATTTACTATAGAAAAGGCAATCCCTGGCGTAATTAAAATTTGCGACAGTAAAAAATTAGTTTTTGAAAAATTTACTGTAGAAAAGGCAATGCCTGGCGTAACTAAAATTTGCGAGAGTAAAAAATTATTTTTTGCAAAATTTACTATAGAAGAGGCAATCCCTGGCGTGTTTAAAATTTGCGACAGTAGAAAATTATTTTTTGAAAAATTTACTATAGAAAAGGCAATCCCTGGCGTAATTAAAATTTGCGACAGTAAAATCTTATTTTTGGAATAATTTACTATAGAAAAGGCAATCCCTTGCGTATTTAAAATTTGCGACAGTAAAAAATTATTTTTTGAATAATTTACTATAGAAAAGGCAATCCCTGGCGCAATTAAAATTTGCGACAGTAGAAAATTATTTTTTGAAAAATTTACTATAGAAAATTCAATCCCTGGCGCAATTAAAATTTGCGACAGTAAAAAATTATTTTTTACAAAATTTACTATAGAAAAGGCAATCCCTGGCGTATTTAAAATTTGCGACAGTAAAAAATTAATTTTTGAAAAATTTACTATAGAAAAGGCAATCCCTGGCGTATTTAAAATTTGCGACAGTAAAAAATTAATTTTTGAAAAATTTACTATAGAAAAGGCAATCCCTGGCGTATTTAAATTTTGCGACAGTAAAAAATTAATTTTTGAAAAATTTACTATAGAAAAGGCAATCCCAGGCGGATTTGAAATTTGCGACAGTAAAAAAGTATTTTTTGAAAAATTTACTGTAGAAAAGGCAATCCCTGGCGCAATTAAAATTTGCGATAGTACAAAATTATTTTTTGAAAAATTTACTGTAGAAAAGGCAATCCCTGGCACAATTAAAATTTGCGACAGTAAAAAATTATTTTTTGAATAATTTACTATAGAAAAGGCAATCTCTGGCGGATTTAAAATTTGCGACAGTAAAAAATTATTTTTTGAATAATTTACTATAGAAAAGGCAATCCCTGGCGTAATCAAAATTTGCGACAATAAAAAATTATTTTTTGAAAAATTTACTATAGAAAAGGCAATCCCTGGCGTAATTAAAATTTGCGACAGTAAAGTATTAGTTTTTGAAAAATTTACTGTAGAAAAGGCAATCCCAGGCGTAACTGAAATTTGCGAGATTAAAAAATTATTTTTTGCAAAATTTACTATAGAAATGGCAATCCCTGGCGTATTTAAAATTTGCGACAGTAGAAAATTATTTTTTGAAAAATTTACAGAAGAACAGGCAATCCCTGGCGTAATTAAAATTTGCGACAGTAAAAAATTATTTTGGGAATAATTTACTATAGAAAAGGCAATCCCTGGCGTATTTAAAATTTGCGACAGTAAAAAATTATTTTTTGAATAATTTACTATAGAAAAGGCAATCCCTGGCGCAATTAAAATTTGCGACAGTAGAAAATTATTTTTTGAAAAATTTACTATAGAAAAGGCAATCCCTGGCGTAATTAAAATTTGCGACAGTAAAAAATTAGTTTTTGAAAAATTTACTGTAGAAATGGCAATGCCTGGCGTAACTAAAATTTGCGAGAGTAAAAAATTTTTTTTTGCAAAATTTACTATAGAAGAGGCAATCCCTGGCGTATTTAAAATTTGCGACAGTAGAAAATTATTTTTTGAAAAATTTACTATAGAAAAGGCAATCCCTGGCGTAATTAAAATTTGCGACAGTAAAAACTTATTTTTGGAATAATTTACTATAGAAAAGGCAACCCCTTGCGTATTTAAAATTTGCGACAGTAAAAAATTATTTTTTGAATAATTTACTATAGAAAAGGCAATCCCTGGCGCAATTAAAATTTGCGAAAGTAGAAAATTATTATTTGAAAAATTTACTATAGAAAATTCAATCCCTGGCGCAATTAAAATTTGCGACAGTAAAAAATTATTTTTTGCAAAATTTACTATAGAAAAGGCAATCCCTGGCGTATTTAAAATTTGCGACAGTAAAAAATTAATTTTTGAAAAATTTACTATAGAAAAGGCAATCCCTGGCGTATTTAAAATTTGCGACAGTAAAAAATTAATTTTTGAAAAATTTACTATAGAAAAGGCAATCCCTGGCGTATTTAAAATTTGCGACAGTAAAAAATTAATTTTTGAAAAATTTACTATAGAAAAGGCAATGCCTGGCGCAATTAAAATTTTCCACATTAAAACATTAATTTTTGAAAAATTTACTATAGAAAAGGCAATCCCTGGCGTATTTAAAATTTGCGATAGTGAAAAATTAATTTGTGAAAAATTTACTATAGAAAAGGCAATCCCTGGCGGATTTGAAATTTGCGACAGTAAAAAAGTATTTTTTGAAAAATTTACTGTAGAAAAGGCAATCCCTGGCGCAATTAAAATTTGCGATAGTACAAAATTATTTTTTGAAAAATTTACTGTAGAAAAGGCAATCCCTGGCACAATTAAAATTTGCGACAGTAAAAAATTATTTTTTGAATAATTTACTATAGAAAAGGCAATCTCTGGCGGATTTAAAATTTGCGACAGTAAAAAATTATTTTTTGAATAATTTACTATAGAAAAGGCAATCCCTGGCGTAATTAAAATTTGCGACAATAAAAAATTATTTTTTGAAAAATTTACTATAGAAAAGGCAATCCCTGGCGTAATTAAAATTTGCGACAGTAAAGAATTAGTTTTTGAAAAATTTACTGTAGAAAAGGCAATCCCTGGCGTAACTGAAATTTGCGAGATTAAAAAATTATTTTTTGCAAAATTTACTATAGAAAAGGCAATCCCTGGCGTATTTAAAATTTGCGACAGTAGAAAATTATTTTTTGAAAAATTTACAGAAGAACAGGCAATCCCTGGCGTAATTAAAGTTTGCGACAGTAAAAAATTATTTTTGGAATAATTTACTATAGAAAAGGCAATCCATGGCGTATTTAAAATTTGCGACAGTAAAAAATTATTTTTTGAATAATTTACTATAGAAAAGGCAATCCCTGGCGCAATTAAAATTTGCGACAGTAGAAAATTATTTTTTGAAAAATTTACTATAGAAAAGGCAATCCCTGGCGCAATTAAAATTTGCGACAGTAAAAAATTATTTTTTGCAAAATTTACTATAGAAAAGGCAATCCCTGGCGTATTTAAAATTTGCGACAGTAAAAAATTAATTTTTGAAAAATTTACTATAGAAAAGGCAATCCCTGTTGCAATTAAAATTTGCGACAGTAGAAAATTATTTTTTGAAAAATTTACAGAAGAACAGGCAATCCCTGGCGTAATTAAAATTTGCGACAGTAAAAAATTATTTTGGGAATAATTTACTATAGAAAAGGCAATCCCTGGCGTATTTAAAATTTGCGACAGTAAAAAATTATTTTTTGAATAATTTACTATAGAAAAGGCAATCCCTGGTGCAATTAAAATTTGCGACAGTAGAAAATTATTTTTTGAAAAATTTACTATAGAAAAGGCAATCCCTGGCGTAATTAAAATTTGCGACAGTAAAAAATTAGTTTTTGAAAAATTTACTGTAGAAATGGCAATGCCTGGCGTAACTAAAATTTGCGAGAGTAAAAAATTTTTTTTTGCAAAATTTACTATAGAAGAGGCAATCCCTGGCGTATTTAAAATTTGCGACAGTAGAAAATTATTTTTTGAAAAATTTACTATAGAAAAGGCAATCCCTGGCGTAATTAAAATTTGCGACAGTAAAAACTTATTTTTGGAATAATTTACTATAGAAAAGGCAACCCCTTGCGTATTTAAAATTTGCGACAGTAAAAAATTATTTTTTGAATAATTTACTATAGAAAAGGCAATCCCTGGCGCAATTAAAATTTGCGAAAGTAGAAAATTATTATTTGAAAAATTTACTATAGAAAATTCAATCCCTGGCGCAATTAAAATTTGCGACAGTAAAAAATTATTTTTTGCAAAATTTACTATAGAAAAGGCAATCCCTGGCGTATTTAAAATTTGCGACAGTAAAAAATTAATTTTTGAAAAATTTACTATAGAAAAGGCAATCCCTGGCGTATTTAAAATTTGCGACAGTAAAAAATTAATTTTTGAAAAATTTACTATAGAAAAGGCAATCCCTGGCGTATTTTAAATTTGCGACAGTAAAAAATTAATTTTTGAAAAATTTACTATAGAAAAGGCAATGCCTGGCGCAATTAAAATTTTCCACATTAAAAAATTAATTTTTGAAAAATTTACTATAGAAAAGGCAATCCCTGGCGTATTTATAATTTACGATAGTGAAAAATTAATTTGTGAAAAATTTACTATAGAAAAGGCAATCCCTGGCGGATTTGAAATTTGCGACAGTAAAAAAGTATTTTTTGAAAAATTTACTGTAGAAAAGGCAATCCCTGGCGCAATTAAAATTTGCGATAGTACAAAATTATTTTTTGAAAAATTTACTGTAGAAAAGGCAATCCCTGGCACAATTAAAATTTGCGACAGTAAAAAATTATTTTTTGAATAATTTACTATAGAAAAGGCAATCTCTGGCGGATTTAAAATTTGCGACAGTAAAAAATTATTTTTTGAATAATTTACTATAGAAAAGGCAATCCCTGGCGTAATTAAAATTTGCGACAATAAAAAATTATTTTTTGAAAAATTTACTATAGAAAAGGCAATCCCTGGCGTAATTAAAATTTGCGACAGTAAAGAATTAGTTTTTGAAAAATTTACTGTAGAAAAGGCAATCCCTGGCGTAACTGAAATTTGAGAGATTAAAAAATTATTTTTTGCAAAATTTACTATAGAAAAGGCAATCCCTGGCGTATTTAAAATTTGCGACAGTAGAAAATTATTTTTTGAAAAATTTACAGAAGAACAGGCAATCCCTGGCGCAATTAAAATTTGCGACAGTAGAAAATTATTTTTTGAAAAATTTACTATAGAAAAGGCAATACCTGGCGCAATTAAAATTTGCGACAGTAAAAAATTATTTTTTGCAAAATTTACTATAGAAAAGGCAATCCCTGGCGTATTTAAAATTTGCGACAGTAGAAAATTATTTTTTGAAAAATTTACTGTAGAAAAGGCAATCCCTGGCACAATTAAAGTTTGCGACAGTAAAAAATTATTTTTGGAATAATTTACTATAGAAAAGGCAATCCATGGCGTATTTAAAATTTGCGACAGTAAAAAATTATTTTTTGAATAATTTACTATAGAAAAGGCAATCCCTGGCGCAATTAAAATTTGCGACAGTAGAAAATTATTTTTTGAAAAATTTACTATAGAAAAGGCAATCCCTGGCGCAATTAAAATTTGCGACAGTAAAAAATTATTTTTTGCAAAATTTACTATAGAAAAGGCAATCCCTGGCGTATTTAAAATTTGGGACAGTAAAAAATTAATTTTTGAAAAATTTACTATAGAAAAGGCAATCCCTGTTGCAATTAAAATTTGCGACAGTAAAAAATTAATTTTTGAAAAATTTACTATAGAAAAGGCAATCCCTGGCGTAATTAAAATTAGCGACAGTAAAAAATTAATTTTTGAAAAATTTATTATAGAAAAGGCAATTCCTGGCGTAATTAAAATTTGCGACAGTAGAAAATTATTTTTTGCAAAGTTTACTATAGAAAAGGCAATCCCTGGCGTATTTAAAATTTGCGACAGTAAAAAATTAATTTTTGAAAAATTTACTATAGAAAAGGCAATCCCTGGCGCAATTAAAATTTGCGACAGTAAAAAATTAATTTTTGAAAAATTTACTATAGAAAAGGCAATCCCTGGCGCAATTAAAATTTGCGACAGTAAAAAATTATTTTTTGAAAAATTTACTGTAGAAAAGGCAATCCCTGGCTCAATTAAAGTTTGCGACAGTAAAAAATTATTTTTTGAATAATTTACTATAGAAAATGCAATCCCTGGCGGATTTAAAATTTGCGACAGTAAAAAATTATTTTTTGAATAATTTACTATAGAAAAGGCAATCCCTGGCGTAATTAAAATTTGCGACATTAAAAAATTATTTTTGGAATAATTTACTATAGAAAAGGCAATCCCTGGCGTATTTAAAATTTGCGATAGTAAAAAATTATTTTTTGAATAATTTACTATAGAAAAGGCAATCTCTGGCGCAATTAAAATTTGCGACAGTAGAAAATTATTTTTTGAAAAATTTATTATAGAAAAGGCAATCCCTGGCGCAATTAAAATTTGCGACAGTAAAAAATTATTTTTTTGCAAAATTTACTATAGAAAAGGCAATCCCTGGCGTATTTAAAATTTGCGACAGTAAAAAAATTAATTTTGAAAAATTTATTATAGAAAAGGCAATCCATGGCACAATTAAAATTTGCGACAGTAAAAAATTAATTTTTGAAAAATTTACTGTAGAAAAGGCAATCCCTGGCTCAATTAAAATTTGCGACAGTAAAAAATTATTTTTTGCAAAATTTACTATAGAAAGGGCAATCCCTGGCGTAATTAAAATTTGCGACAGTAAAAAATTCATTTTTGAAAAATTTACTATAGAAAAGGCAATCCCTGGCGTAATTAAAATTTGCGACAGTAAAAAATTAATTTTTGAAAAATTTACTATAGAAAAGGCAATCCCTGGCGTAATTAAAATTTGCGACAGTAGAAAATTATTTTTTGCAAAATTTACTATAGAAAAGGCAATCCCTGGCGTATTTAAAATTTGCGACAGTATAAAATTAATTTTTGAGAAATTTACTATAGAAAAGGCAATCCCTGGCGTATTTAAAATTTGCGACAGCAAAAAATTAATTTTTAAAAAATTTACTATAGAAAAGGCAATGCCTGGCGCAATTAAAATTTTCCACAGTAAAAAATTAATTTTTGAAAAATTTACTATAGAAAAGGCAATCCCTGGGCGTATTTAAAATTTGCGATAGTAAAAAATGAATTTGTGAAAATTTACCATAGAAAAAACAATCCCTGGCGGATTTGAAATTTGCGACAGTAAAAAAGTATTTTTTGAAATATTTACTGTAGAAAAGGCAATCCCTGGCGCAATTAAAATTTGCGATAGTAAAAAATTATTTTTTGAAAAATTTACTGTAGAAAAGGCAATCCCTGGCACAATTAAAATTTGCGACAGTAAAAAATTATTTTTTGAATAATTTACTATAGAAAAGGCAATATCTGGCGGATTTAAAATTTGCGACAGTAAAAAATTATTTTTTTGAATAATTTACTATAGAAAAGGCAATCCCTGCGTAATTAAAATTTGCGACAATAAAAAATTATATTTTGAAAAATTTACTATAGAAAAGGCAATCCCTGGCGTAATTAAAATTTGCGACAGTAAAAAATTAGTTTTTAAAAAATTTACTGTAGAAAAGGCAATCCCTGGCCTAACTAAAATTTGCGAGATTAAAAAATTATTTTTTGCAAAATTTACTATAGAAAAGGCAATCCCTGGCGTATTTAAAATTTGCGACAGTAGAAAATTATTTTTTGAAAAATTTACAGAAGAACAGGCAATCCGTGGCGTAATTAAAATTTGCGACAGTAAAAAATTATTTTTGGAATAATTTACTATAGAAAAGGCAATCCCTGGCGTATTTAAAATTTGCGACAGTAATAAATTATTTTTTGAATAATTTACTATAGAAAAGGCAATCCCTGGCGCAATTAAAATTTGCGACAGTAGAAAATTATTTTTTGAAAAATTTACTATAGAAATTAATTTTTGAAAGATTTACTATAGAAAAGGCAATCCCTGTTGCAATTAAAATTTGCGACAGTAAAAAATTAATTTTTGAAAAATTTACTATAGAAAAGGCAATCCCTGGCGTAATTAAAATTTGCGACAGTAAAAAATTAATTTTTGAAAAATTTACTATAGAAAAGGCAATCCCTGCGTAATTAAAATTTGCGACAGTAAAAAATTAATTTTTGAAAAATTTACTATAGAAAAGGCAATCCCTGGCGTGATTAAAATTTGCGACAGTAGAAAATTATTTTTTGCAAAATTTACTATAGAAAAGGCAATCCCTGGCGTATTTAAAATTTGCGACAGTAAAAAATTAATTTTTGAAAAATTTACTATAGAAAAGGCAATCCCTGGCGCAATTAAAATTTGCGACAGTAAAAAATTAATTTTTCAAAAATTTACTATAGAAAAGGCAATTCCTGGCGTATTTAAAATTTGCGACAGTAGAAAATTATTTTTTGAAAAATTTACAGAAGAACAGGCAATCCCTGGCGTAATTAAAATTTGCGACAATAAAAAATTATTTTTGGAATAATTTACTATAGAAAGGGCAATCCTTGGCGTAATTAAAATTTGCGACAGTAAAAAATTAATTTTTGAAAAATTTACTATAGAAAAGGCAATCCCTGGCGTAATTAAAATTTGCGACAGTAGAAAATTATTTTTTGCAAAATTTACTATAGAAAAGGCAATCCCTGGCGCATTTAAAATTTGCGACAGTAAAAAATTAATTTTTGAAAAATTTACTATATAAAAGGCAATCCCTGGCGTATTTAAAATTTGCGACAGCAAAAAATTAATTTTTGAAAAAATTTACTATAGAAAAGGCAATGCCTGGCGCAATTAAAATTTTCCACAGTAAAAAATTAATTTTTGAAAAATTTACTATAGAAAAGGCAATCCCTGGCGTATTTAAAATTTGCGATAGTAAAAAATGAATTTGTGAAAAATTTACTATAGAAAAAACAATCCCTGGCGGATTTGAAATTTGCGACAGTAAAAAAGTATTTTTTGAAAAATTTACTGTAGAAAAGGCAATCCCTGGCGCAATTAAAATTTGCGATAGTAAAAAATTATTTTTTGAAATATTTACTGTAGAAAAGGCAATCCCTGGCACAATTAAAATTTGCGACAGTAAAAAATTATTTTTTGAATAATTTACTATAGAAAAGGCAATATCTGGCGGATTTAAAATTTGCGACAGTAAAAAATTATTTTTTGAATAATTTACTATAGAAAAGGCAATCCCTGGCGTAATTAAAATTTGCGACAGTAAAAAATTAGTTTTTGAAAAATTTACTGTAGAAAAGGCAATCCCTGGCCTAACTAAAATTTGCGAGATTAAAAAATTATTTTTTGCAAAATTTACTATAGAAAAGGCAATCCCTGGCGTATTTAAAATTTGCGACAGTAGAAAATTATTTTTTGAAAAATTTACAGAAGAACAGGCAATCCGTGGCGTAATTAAAATTTGCGACAGTAAAAAATTATTTTTGGAATAATTTACTATAGAAAAGGCAATCCCTGGCGTATTTAAAATTTGCGACAGTAAAAAATTATTTTTTGAATAATTTACTATAGAAAAGGCAATCCCTGGCGCAATTAAAATTTGCGACAGTAGAAAATTATTTTTTGAAAAATTTACTATAGAAATTAATTTTTGAAAGATTTACTATAGAAAAGGCAATCCCTGTTGCAATTAAAATTTGCGACAGTAAAAAATTAATTTTTGAAAAATTTACTATAGAAAAGGCAATCCCTGGCGTAATTAAAATTTGCGACAGTAGAAAATCATTTTTTGCAAAATTTACTATAGAAAAGGCAATCCCTGGCGTATTTAAAATTTGCGACAGTAAAAAATTAATTTTTGAAAAATTTACTATAGAAAAGGCAATCCCTGGCGCAATTAAAATTTGCGACAGTAAAAAATTAATTTTTCAAAAATTTACTATAGAAAAGGCAATCCCTGGCGTATTTAAAATTTGCGACAGTAGAAAATTATTTTTTGAAAAATTTACAGAAGAACAGGCAATCCCTGGCGTAATTAAAATTTGCGACAGTAAAAAATTATTTTTGGAATAATTTACTATAGAAAAGGCAATCCCTGGCGTATTTAAAATTTGCGACAGTAAAAAATTAATTTTTGAAAAATTTATTATAGAAAAGGCAATCCATGGCACAATTAAAATTTGCGACAGTAAAAAATTATTTTTTGAATAATTTACTATAGAAAAGGCAATCTCTGGCGGATTTAAAATTTGCGACAGTAAAAAATTATTTTTGAAAAATTTACTGTAGAAAAGGCAATCCCTGGCTCAATTAAAATTTGCGACAATAAAAAATTATTTTTTGAAAAATTTACTATAGAAAAGGCAATCCCCTGGCGTAATTAAAATTTGCGACAGTAAAGAATTAGTTTTTGAAAAATTTACTGTAGAAAAGGCAATCCCTGGCGTAACTGAAATTTGAGAGATTAAAAAATTATTTTTTGCAAAATTTACTATAGAAAAGGCAATCCCTGCGTATTTAAAATTTGCGACAGTAGAAAATTATTTTTTGAAAAATTTACAGAAGAACAGGCAATCCCTGGCGCAATTAAAATTTGCGACAGTAGAAAATTATTTTTTGAAAAATTTACTATAGAAAAGGCAATACCTGGCGCAATTAAAATTTGCGACAGTAAAAAATTATTTTTTGCAAAATTTACTATAGAAAAGGCAATCCCTGGCGTATTTAAAATTTGCGACAGTAGAAAATTATTTTTTGAAAAATTTACTGTAGAAAAGGCAATCCCTGGCACAATTAAAGTTTGCGACAGTAAAAAATTATTTTTGGAATAATTTACTATAGAAAAGGCAATCCATGGCGTATTTAAAATTTGCGACAGTAAAAAATTATTTTTTGAATAATTTACTATAGAAAAGGCAATCCCCTGGCGCAATTAAAATTTGCGACAGTAGAAAATTATTTTTTGAAAAATTTACTATAGAAAAGGCAATCCCTGGCGCAATTAAAATTTGCGACAGTAAAAAATTATTTTTTGCAAAATTTACTATAGAAAAGGCAATCCCTGGCGTATTTAAAATTTGGGACAGTAAAAAATTAATTTTTGAAAAATTTACTATAGAAAAGGCAATCCCTGTTGCAATTAAAATTTGCGACAGTAAAAAATTAATTTTTGAAAAATTTACTATAGAAAAGGCAATCCCTGGCGTAATTAAATTAGCGACAGTAAAAAATTAATTTTTGAAAATTTATTATAGAAAAGGCAATTCCTGGCGTAATTAAAATTTGCGACAGTAGAAAATTATTTTTTGCAAAGTTTACTATAGAAAAGGCAATCCCTGGCGTATTTAAAATTTGCGACAGTAAAAAATTAATTTTTGAAAAATTTACTATAGAAAAGGCAATCCCTGGCGCAATTAAAATTTGCGACAGTAAAAAATTAATTTTTGAAAAATTTACTATAGAAAAGGCAATCCCTGGCGCAATTAAAATTTGCGACAGTAAAAAATTATTTTTTGAAAAATTTACTGTAGAAAAGGCAATCCCTGGCTCAATTAAAGTTTGCGACAGTAAAAAATTATTTTTTGAATAATTTACTATAGAAATGCAATCCCTGGCGGATTTAAAATTTGCGACAGTAAAAAATTATTTTTTGAATAATTTACTATAGAAAAAGGCAATCCCTGGCGTAATTAAAATTTGCGACATTAAAAAATTATTTTTGGAATAATTTACTATAGAAAAGGCAATCCCTGGCGTATTTAAAATTTGCGATAGTAAAAAATTATTTTTTGAATAATTTACTATAGAAAAGGCAATCTCTGGCGCAATTAAAATTTGCGACAGTAGAAAATTATTTTTTGAAAAATTTATTATAGAAAAGGCAATCCCTGGCGCAATTAAAATTTGGCGACAGTAAAAAAATTATTTTTTGCAAAATTTACTATAGAAAAGGCAATCCCTGGCGTATTTAAAATTTGCGACAGTAAAAAATTATTTTTGAAAAATTTATTATAGAAAAGGCAATCCATGGCACAATTAAAATTTGCGACAGTAAAAAATTAATTTTTGAAAAATTTACTGTAGAAAAGGCAATCCCTGGCTCAATTAAAATTTGCGACAGTAAAAAATTATTTTTTGCAAAATTTACTATAGAAAGGGCAATCCCTGGCGTAATTAAAATTTGCGACAGTAAAAAATTCATTTTTGAAAAATTTACTATAGAAAAGGCAATCCCTGGCGTAATTAAAATTTGCGACAGTAAAAAATTAATTTTGAAAAATTTACTATAGAAAAGGCAATCCCTGGCGTAATTAAAATTTGCGACAGTAGAAAATTATTTTTTGCAAAATTTACTATAGAAAAGGCAATCCCTGGCGTATTTAAAATTTGCGACAGTATAAAATTAATTTTTGAGAAATTTACTATAGAAAAGGCAATCCCTGGCGTATTTAAAATTTGCGACAGCAAAAAATTAATTTTTAAAAAATTTACTATAGAAAAGGCAATGCCTGGCGCAATTAAAATTTTCCACAGTAAAAAATTAATTTTTGAAAAATTTACTATAGAAAAGGCAATCCCTGGCGTATTTAAAATTTGCGATAGTAAAAAAATGAATTTGTGAAAAATTTACCATAGAAAAAACAATCCCTGGCGGATTTGAAATTTGCGACAGTAAAAAAGTATTTTTTGAAATATTTACTGTAGAAAAGGCAATCCCTGGCGCAATTAAAATTTGCGATAGTAAAAAATTATTTTTTGAAAAATTTACTGTAGAAAAGGCAATCCCTGGCACAATTAAAATTTGCGACAGTAAAAAATTATTTTTGAATAATTTACTATAGAAAAGGCAATATCTGGCGGATTTAAAATTTGCGACAGTAAAAAATTATTTTTTGAATAATTTACTATAGAAAAGGCAATCCCTGGCGTAATTAAAATTTGCGACAATAAAAAATTATATTTTGAAAAATTTACTATAGAAAAGGCAATCCCTGGCGTAATTAAAATTTGCGACAGTAAAAAATTAGTTTTTAAAAAATTTACTGTAGAAAAGGCAATCCCTGGCCTAACTAAAATTTGCGAGATTAAAAAATTATTTTTTGCAAAATTTACTATAGAAAAGGCAATCCCTGGCGTATTTAAAATTTGCGACAGTAGAAAATTATTTTTTGAAAAATTTACAGAAGAACAGGCAATCCGTGGCGTAATTAAAATTTGCGACAGTAAAAAATTATTTTTGGAATAATTTACTATAGAAAAGGCAATCCCTGGCGTATTTAAAATTTGCGACAGTAATAAATTATTTTTTGAATAATTTACTATAGAAAAGGCAATCCCTGGCGCAATTAAAATTTGCGACAGTAGAAAATTATTTTTTGAAAAATTTACTATAGAAATTAATTTTTGAAAGATTTACTATAGAAAAGGCAATCCCTGTTGCAATTAAAATTTGCGACAGTAAAAAATTAATTTTTGAAAAATTTACTATAGAAAAGGCAATCCCTGGCGTAATTAAAATTTGCGACAGTAAAAAATTAATTTTTGAAAAATTTACTATAGAAAAGGCAATCCCTGGCGTAATTAAAATTTGGCGACAGTAAAAAATTAATTTTTGAAAAATTTACTATAGAAAAGGCAATCCCTGGCGTGATTAAAATTTGCGACAGTAGAAAATTATTTTTTGCAAAATTTACTATAGAAAAGGCAATCCCTGGCGTATTTAAAATTTGCGACAGTAAAAAATTAATTTTTGAAAAATTTACTATAGAAAAGGCAATCCCTGGCGCAATTAAAATTTGCGACAGTAAAAAATTAATTTTTCAAAAATTTACTATAGAAAAGGCAATTCCTGGCGTATTTAAAATTTGCGACAGTAGAAAATTATTTTTTGAAAAATTTACAGAAGAACAGGCAATCCCTGGCGTAATTAAAATTTGCGACAATAAAAAATTATTTTTGGAATAATTTACTATAGAAAGGGCAATCCTTGGCGTAATTAAAATTTGCGACAGTAAAAAATTAATTTTTGAAAAATTTACTATAGAAAAGGCAATCCCTGGCGTAATTAAAATTTGCGACAGTAGAAAATTATTTTTTGCAAAATTTACTATAGAAAAGGCAATCCCTGGCGCATTTAAAATTTGCGACAGTAAAAAATTAATTTTTGAAAAATTTACTATATAAAAGGCAATCCCTGGCGTATTTAAAATTTGCGACAGCAAAAAATTAATTTTTGAAAAATTTACTATAGAAAAGGCAATGCCTGGCGCAATTAAAATTTTCCACAGTAAAAAATTAATTTTTGAAAAATTTACTATAGAAAAGGCAATCCCTGGCGTATTTAAAATTTGCGATAGTAAAAAATGAATTTGTGAAAAATTTACTATAGAAAAAACAATCCCTGGCGGATTTGAAATTTGCGACAGTAAAAAAGTATTTTTTGAAAAATTTACTGTAGAAAAGGCAATCCCTGGCGCAATTAAAATTTGCGATAGTAAAAAATTATTTTTTGAAATATTTACTGTAGAAAAGGCAATCCCTGGCACAATTAAAATTTGCGACAGTAAAAAATTATTTTTTGAATAATTTACTATAGAAAAGGCAATATCTGGCGGATTTAAAATTTGCGACAGTAAAAAATTATTTTTTGAATAATTTACTATAGAAAAGGCAATCCCTGGCGTAATTAAAATTTGCGACAGTAAAAAATTAGTTTTTGAAAAATTTACTGTAGAAAAGGCAATCCCTGGCCTAACTAAAATTTGCGAGATTAAAAAATTATTTTTTGCAAAATTTACTATAGAAAAGGCAATCCCTGGCGTATTTAAAATTTGCGACAGTAGAAAATTATTTTTTGAAAAATTTACAGAAGAACAGGCAATCCGTGGCGTAATT